>PVJO010008041.1:27674-77771 GCA_004026905.1 Hystrix cristata | reverse complement strand
AGGGTCTAAATGCCCATCAGAAAGAAAACAGTTGCATAAATTACTGATTTAATATAATTATTCCATATCTATTTGATGGACTATCACATAGCTGATGATGACAAAGGACAGCTACCAAAAAGGGGCTTCGCAGGAGAAATAAGCTATTACAAAGGAGTATTCCATATACTTGGTCCCATTTAAAAAACGAAACTTGTACTGGAAAAATATTGGCACGATGTTAGATAGGTGATTTGTATGCCTTTGTTTTCTAAATATTTTGCATGTTTTTGAGACTGTATAATACTATGATCAGTCTTAAAATAGTGTATATGAAGGAAAAAATGCTGAACAGAAATACTGTGTAGAGAAGGAAGGGAAAGAAATCAAGATATGACTGTAGCTTTTACAGGCCTCTAAGGAAAATGCTCCTTTTGTCCACTAAAGCACTGGGGGGGGCAGCATCCAAACTTGAGTCCTTGTATAGGCAACAGACTTCAAACTCTGGCCATTCATGAAAGTGTAGTTACTATTTTATACAGCCGGATATATCTTATTTATTAGAGAATACATCACGCCCTGGAGATGTAGTTTTCAAATACTAAATAAATTTTAAGTATTTGCAAATGTTTCACTCAAATCTTTTAAAGCACAATAAAAAGTTTTATCAAGAAACAAAATACACTCAAATGAGCTAGTACCAACATTAAGACATTGAATTATGCTTGACATGCATCACTAGATTGGGTTTCGTGCATCCCAGACTGAGTATCAGGTTGAGACTGCAACATTAAACTGTTATAAAAAGAAAAAAAAAGTCTTTCCATTTGCAACCACTTATATCTGCAAATCAAGATTCTCTTAACATTATACATCCAAAATAAAGCACAGCCAAATGTTGATTTTTATAAAGACTATATCTGCTACCCATATCCCTACTTCAGATGCCTGTGTTCATTTAAACAACCTCATGGCTCTTTTAGACTAATCAAAAATCAAAAGTATGTATATAAGTATATGTTTATAAATATATAATTAGGGTTTACAATATGGTTTTTCAGCATTGGCAATGTTAACACTTTGGACTAGATTTTGTGTGTGTGTGTGTGTGTGTGTGTGTGTGTGTGTGTGTGTGTGTGAGAGAGATTCTGCTGCTTATTTAGCAGCATTCCTGGTTTCTACCCACTAGGTGCCAGCACCACCCCTCTAACTGCAACAATCAAAAATGTCTCCCAACGTTGTCACATGTCACTATGAGTCATAACTGCCTCCAGTTGAGAACTACTGCCTAAAGTAATCAAACAAAATCATCCTTCAGTATCCAAGGGCACATGGTTGCAAGACACCCCTCCGACATCCAAATCCAAGGATGCTCAACACCTAATACACAACAGTGTAGAACTGGTATATAATCTATGCACATTCTCCTGTATACTTTAAATCACCTTATAGCTATAGATTACTTATAACTATGAATACAATGTAAATGCTATGTAAATAATGGGGAATGATGACAAGAAAGTAAGTCTGTACATACTCAGTTTTTTCTTCTAGAATACTCTTGATCGATTGTTGGTTGAATTCATGCACATACAACCCCTGGCTTCAGAGGGCTAGCTATTTTTTTTTAAACCTATTTTTGTGTTAGAGTTTTGACTAACAATTTAGTTGATTACAAGTAGTTCTAACTACAAATAAGTTGTTTATAGTATAGTTTTTGCCCTCTAGTTCCTGAACTCAAATCTTGATTCTGGGACACTAATTGTCTACCTTTACCTAACTCTTCTGATCAGCAGCCCCCCATACAGAAATAACACAGGCTCCGGACTAAGTGAGACAACTGACGTAGATGAGAACTTAAAATGATGCTCAATAAGTGAAGTCTGTTGTCACTGCTGAAGCCACCACAGCTCCAGCCTAGAAACTCTCACCTGACTTCTGGAGATTCTTTCTGTAGCCACTGAGATTCAGCTGGGTGATTGTTTCTGACACATGTGTGACAGCCGCTTGCACATGCTTTTCGGTGAAGTCAAAACACCAGGACAGGTTCAGCTCATCCAGTCTGCAGGAAAAAGGAGTAATAGGGAACATGAACCCATCAACCAGAATGTTTGCCTTAAGCTGCAAAGTGCAAAACCAGAGGCTCCATTTTACGCACAGAACACTGCCATTCTGTAGCTCTGTGCTCTTTACTGACATTTCCTAATAATAAAGATGTTAATGCAATCACTCATATTTATGATTTATACTTATAGTGTACCATATGTGATCAAAAACGGCAAGTTAGGTCTACAGATATTACAGGGGGAAAAAAACCTGACTTTAGAGTCAGATTTCTTTGAATCATACTGTGATAAACACCACTACTTTTCTCTTATTTTAATAGTAATACATAAAAAGAAAAAAAGGGATCATTATACCCCTTCATTACAAATGAAATCTATTTGGCTCCAAGGTTTAGCCAGAAAGTTTCTAGGGCAAAGGATACTGCATTATCCAGGTCAAGAAAGTGGAGAGTTAGGAATAGCTCAAAAAGTTCATTCAATTCTGTTCATATGTGAAGGATCACTCTGTTTGATTCAAGAGCTCTATAAACAAGTCTCAGATCTTTCCTACCTGGAGCAGCTGCTTAGCAAAGTCTTCAGGGCAGATTCAGAAAATCCAGAACACCCACAAAGGTTTAGTCGCACTAAATTTGAGTTCTGTGCAAGATTACTAGAAAAAAAAAATGCCACAGGAATATTCATAAGCACTCTTATTCAATCAATACGATTTGGAGGAAAGCAGGCTGTAATTGTAATTAAGAGCACAGGCCTTCTGAGTTAGAAATGAACTTAAAGTTCACATCACACTATTTCTGTGACACCAAACAGTGTTTCAGTTTACTCCTCTATAAGATGGCAATAGAAGTATCTTCCTGGAGGGCATACTAATACTAAAGCCTATAATGTAACAAAGGACATAGTAAGTCTAGCACAAGAAACACTAATCAGTGTATTTTTAAATTAGAAAAAAAAAATCAACGGGGTAAACATATATCTATTTTATCCATAATCGAAATTAGTTTATAAACAAACTTCAGTTTATAAAGTTATGAGGCTCATTCAATTATACATTTCTTAAATTTGCCCTCTCCTCTACTATATTCCTAAATATCCTATGTAGGGAAACTTGGTGATTAAGAGCCATTATTCCGGAATTCTGGAAACAGATTGTAATGCCATTCAAACCTTGGTTTGGCCACCCACTAACTGTGTGACTTTGGACAAGTAGGACAAGTTATTCAGCCATTCTGTGCGTCACTTCCCACATCTATAAAAGGGGTTGCTGTCAGAATTAAATGAGAATACAGTTAAAGAACTTCATGTATGGCATATATAAGTGCTCAACAAAGGTGCTATCCATATTGCCGTATTTTTTATATCTGGTTCCATCTTTACTCACATGAATGTGCACATTAGCGACCTAACTAGTCCAATTTCTCCCATGTCCCCTTGACCTCCATCCCCATAGTGCCTAGAAAGTTAATTTCTCAATTTCAGCCTTACCATGTCTCATCTATCCTGAGAGCTGCTCTCTTCATCTTGCTTCATAGCCTACCATAATCTGGACTTCTTACAGCCTGGCATAGTCCACCTGACTGTCCTCACTTCTCATCACTCCATCCCCTGAGTCCCATGCAACAGCCACTTTAGCTACATAGGAGTTTGGAACCAAACAGCTTTACCCAGGCTGCTTCCCTTGCCCAATCACTTGGAGATCTCCTATCTGACTATTTTTAATGCCCACCTTATGAGTCACTTTCTCTGAGAAGGCTGCCCTCCATAATTTAATTAGACCATGTGTTGCCACATAATTGCCAGTGCATTTAACAAACACAATGCACTATAATTATTGCCTCACCTACAAATAAGGCACAGACCATGCACTGTTCATCTTTTCATCTCTAGCACCTAGCACAGGGCCTGGCATGTAGCTAGCATTCAGACTTAGTTGCCTCGAGATGAGTCCTGCAAAGTTTTGCAGAAGCTGGCACAGAGCAAGAGATATCTTCTTTGTCTATCTGGACGTGGACAGAAGGGTACACCAGTCACACAGAACAAAATTAACATGCATAACAGCCACCTTTGTAACACACTCTGGCTGCTACTCACTTGACAATGGGATCTGAGAGCTGGAGGCCTTCCAGGCTTAGATTCTGCAACTTGGAGCACTGAGCTAGAATGCCGTGGAGGGTAGACACATTTATAACCGAGTTCGACAGGTCCATGTGCTGCACGCGGAAAGGGCTGCGCACCAAAGAGAACAAAGAGGCCCTGTGAGGTGGCTCACCCAGCCCGTCCAATCCAGCCTGACTGCTGCTGCTTCCCAAATGAGCGGCAATCGTAAGTAAGACCCTAAGTACATATTCTAAACACTGCACATAGTTCTGGTCATAAAACAAATTGCTACTAGCAAGTTTCCATTCCCATTCTCAGTGGTTTTTAAAATTCAAGAGGATTTGTGCCAAGTACAGATGTTGCTGTCAATACAGTCCCAGTTACAAAACTGAGGAGAATGAGCTGGATGTACATACAAGGAGATTCAGCCTATAATGTTGGGGGGCAGCAGTGGTATTTACTAAAACGAGGGGGAGACAGTGGAGGAACAAGTTTTAAAGGGAAACCAAGTTTAATTTTAGATATGATAACACTGATGTACTTGGACAAATTCAGGTGTAAATTTTTAGGTAATTAGAAATAGGAGTTTGAAAGACAGGACTGAGCTACAGGTAAGGACTGAAGGGTCCTGAGCATAACGGTGGCTGTACAGCATGCAGCTTGTCCAAGAACAGTGTGGGGATTAAAAAGAAAAGCAGTGAGTAACAAATCTTGGCGTGAACAAAAGAAATTGCATGTGTAAAGGAGACTAAGAGAGACCAGCCTCAGCAGTAGACAAAAACGGGGAGACATAGTTCTAATGATGGAAAGAAGGGAAAAAGTCCTATAGAAGAGAGATACGTTTTACCCTTAGCACTGTTGTCTTCAGCTTGTTTTTCTCTTCAGTATCTATTCAACTCAAGCATGAGCTAACACTATACCTTAATAGTATATAATCAGCAGCATCAGAGAAATATTTTCCCAAAATGGTCTATCAAACAAACAAAAAGAAGGCTTTTTTTTCAGGTTGTAGTTCTGTCCATGATGACACAAGGCTCGAGCTACAAACCTCCCACTTTTTTATTTAATAGAAATGGGCAGCGAGGAAAGAACTAGGCAGCCCTCATCTGTGGGTGAGTGTTCTACCCACTTTGCCTTGTAGGATTCACAATTCCCACTTACTGCAGACCCAACCTAAGGAGCTAAGTCAGCAACATGGGAGGGGTGCAGTGCTAGAGCTTGAACTAAGGGCCTCATGCATGCCAGGCAAGTGCTCTACCACCAGGCCACACCCCCAGCCCCCTCGGTGAACGTCTTTGATCTGGGGAAAAGCCCGACAGTCATGCTGAACTAAATGGGGACAGTGTCACCGAAACCTGTGCCGCATTCAACCCCGAGGCCACATGGCACAATATGCAATTAACAACCCCACTGCACAGATGACCTGTCTCACACTGTAAGGCTACATAAAGAATAAAAGGAGTTTTGATCTGTTTCTGCCTCAAGATTTAAATAAACAGTCTTTTCCAAGTATTCTTCTTTGTACCTGAAATGTTCAACCAGGGGTTGGTCCATAAATGATCGCGGGCAGCGGAAGGCAACCACTCCTCGAGACAGCAACCGACCAGTTACATCTGGGTGCAGATTTCTACCTGTGAGATCTAGGGTCTGCCAGAGAGACTCATCAAACCTGCAAAGGAGAGAGGCTCCATCTGGTAAGTCAGTTACAGGGAACACTGGGGGCTTTCAAAGACTTCACTAAAAAGGAGGACATGGCTGCCTACTCTCCTTGAAGCAAATTCTGACAAACTTTTGTTTTCAGGTTGATTATGCAATCAACTATGCTACTACTATTGCTTGATCACAGCACGGATAAGTATCCATCTTTCTATATATTTCCAACTTAGATGGTGCAATGCTAAAATTAGGACTGCTAACTAAAATGGAGGATAAAATTCTAGTATTTGAATCAATGATAGATTTAAAATTGATTATTCAAATTGCTTAACTGATTATTACTAGGTGAGTAGGTTCAAAACTTCCTCTTCCTTAAGTAATCCTCCTTGCAGTTTTTGTTATGCACGGAGAGGTCACAATTACCAAAAATAACACGCAAATATAACTGAAGGAAGAAAGTACTATTAGGGGATATAGCTGTCATAGACAGCTCCTAGGAAAAAGGAGTCATAGTGCAGCTCTGCTTCGTAGTACCTTAAATCACATGCATGTGCATGTGTGTATTTGTGTATGTATCAATGTGAAGAGAACAGGGAAGAATAATTAGATTATGGACAGTGTTTCCAAAGTAAAAGGGAAGTTCTAAAAATGCATTAAGCAGCACAGTAAGGGACTTTTAATATCTACAGATTAATTCAATTAAAAGAAAATGTAGTACAAGGTCAAGAGGGAATTCTAAATGTTTAAGTGTACTAGAATTTTGTTATTTAATTGTGCTTGAAGTAAGTGACCAGGGTTTTGAAATAATTTTGTTAAAGAGTAATTATCAATGTGTGTTTTGACCCCTCTTACTAAAAAGGTTGAATGTACAGAAGATGCCCTTAAGAACTGTACTTTTGTGGTCTCTTGCCCAGTCTTGTTCTCATACTTCTGAGAAAATTACACCAGCTCATGCTCTGGTTATCTCAACCTCAGGCCTGACTTAATCCTTGTAAGGAGGCAAAGAGCAGCTTACCCAGCAATTTAGAACAATCTGGGAAAAGTTTTGAAATATGTGTCTTTAGCATACACAGGAAGATGTATTCAGGAGTTATATGAATCCTGAGAAAACATAACTAGTTATGATTAAGCTATGGAGTTGGCCAGACCTTAGATTCCTGCTTTACTATTTGCCTCTGCAGTATCTTTATCTATAAAAATGAGATAATACAAATACTGTCACCTAAGACTGTATGGAACATTAAACTGACACATAGTAAGTGCTTAATAAATGTCAGTTATCACTTTTACGGCAATTAAAATGAAAATTAATGGACTTGGTGGGGGAGATGGAGGTCAAAGGATACAAAGCAGCAGATATATAGGATTAAGTCTTATGATCAAATGTATTATATGAGGACTATTAGTGATATTGTACTGTACCAGGGATTTTTGATAGAAGAGTGTATTGTAGATGTTTTTCTAACCAAAAAGGGTAGCTATGTGAAATGATGGATGTAGTAATAAGTTTGGTAACCATTTCACTGTGTGTACATTAAAACATCATGCATACCTTAAGTATAAATAACACAATTAAAAAAAGGTAAACAGACTCTTCAGGGAGTGGACAAATGCACAGATCGTGGAAAAAGAAAATCAAAATTGGGGTTTCTTGGGTGGCGATAAGTGAAGCTCAGCCAACATTTGCATACTAGGTGTGCAAACCCCTGTCTTCTAAGCAAACAGCCCACTCCTGCAAATACCTACATGACCTTATTTCCAGCACAGCTGTAACAGCCAGGAACTCCTTCAGTCTCAAAAAAGAGGGTCTCCAAACAAAGCGAAAAATGACCAGGGGTTAGGGTAGGGCCGAGGAGGGGTGGAGCTGGCAAAAAGTTCCAATTAAAAGACAGTTTTGGGGCTGTGGGTGTGGCTCAGTAGTAGGAGTGCTAGCTAGCACACACTAGGCCCTGCGTTCCATCCTCAGTGCCATAAAAATAGAAAAAAAAGAAAAGAAAGAAATTTTTTTCTTGCTTCAGGCCTGTTATTACCTTCCTAGCTCACCATCCACACCTAAAGAGTGCTGCCAAAAACCAGCAAAAAAACACCTACAAGGTTTCCTTGTGCTCAACACGCCAGCGAGTCAGGTGAGGCACCAGCATCTACACTACATCCTCATAACTGCCCCACACTGAAGGCACCATTATGCCTATTTTACATATACCTAGACTGAGGCTCAGAAGTGTCAAGAAACTTGCTTGGGTCATGTGTCGCATATGTGGCAGAGGCTGGGGTCACACAAGGGTCTGAGACAAGAGCCATGCATTCTCTCCTGCTTGGCTGCAGTGGGAGACACAGCTGTCTTCGCAGCCATCCAGAATTCCCTTTGTTCTGAGCACAGCACCTGGCCCAGACTCCACACCTGGTAAACAGGTACTGAACTGAGTGTGGGGAAAGAGGATGTCAGAAATGGGGTGAGTCCATACCTCCAGGAGACTCCTCTCTCCTGCTGTGAATGAGGATACTAATTAGGTAAGATGGCTAGTTCGCTTGGGGCTGCTATAAATACATACATATTTTAAGCTTCACCAGAGGACAAGGAATACAGAACCTTCCTCTTCCTTTCTTTCCCCCCATATGCCCAAAGGGGTGACAGTACTTACGCGAGGCAGTACCATCTCTTACAGACGCCAGAGACTCGGAGCAACTCAGGGAGGCACAGACAGGAGAAAATCCCCAGGAGCAGTTCATCCGGGAGGGAGTCCCACGAAACTCCTGGGGAGAGACAAAACGCGCCTCGTCAGGCTCTCCCAGCCAGGTCTACCGAGTCTGTCCAAGCATCCGAGGATACATCACAGCCTGAAAGGGGGATGATGTAACACTAACCAAATTCCTCCTCCTCACACTCACTTTTCTGTCCAAACCACTGTTTACACGACCCGAAGTGAGCAGCTCATTTTCTTAGCAGCAAGAAGAGAGAAAATCAAGAATACTTTTCTTGTCATTCTTCCCTTCAAAACCAGCCAGCCAGCCGTGAGCAGGGACATTCATGTGCCACAGAGCAAGCTCCCAGCCTGCCAAGATACTGTGACACTTTGGGTCACCGAGGAAGGCCTGGTTTCTCTCTGGCATAGATGTACAGCCTTCCTCTCTCTCCTTTCAGGTGTATGGAAAGCACACTGAAGGCAGTATCAGAGGAGCAGTATCAGAAGGAAGCGGTCAGTTCTTAATTCCACAGATACATACTGAACCTCCACTACAGTGCCAGGCAGCTCTCTCTCAGGTATTCAGGAAAGAGCAGCAAAGAAAATTAAGACAGACGCATGTTTTGCCTTCATGGGACGTACATGCCAGTAAGGAAGAACAGACAATCACACCAAAAAACAGGCGCATTATGTGACATGATAAAAAGGATGAGTGCTACACAGAGAAATTCGGCAGTGTAAGGGAGAGAATGCAGAGTTCAGGGACGGGTGAGCAGGTCTGAAGATGGCCGGGAAGGCCTCAGTGAGCCAGCGATCCCTCAGCAGAGGCTTGAATCCAGTGAGGGAGCGCGCTGCCTGAGTATATGGGGGGTGTTCTAGGTGTAGGGCACAGCATGTGTACTTTGGGGAACAGCAAGGAGGCCAGATGGAGGAGCAGAGGAAGGTGAGAACAGCGGGGTCATGGAAGCTTTCTGTGTCACAAGGCCTCTGGCTCTGGCTCTCAGTTCAACAACTAGAAGATTCTGACCAAAGTGACAGGATTTCATTAAAGTTTTAAAATGATCACTCTGGCTATTGTGTTCAGAACAGCCTGGAGATGGATGCAGGAAGACCATCTTTCTTAGTCTTGTAATAGCAATCTCTAAGTAGCTATTTAGCAAGTATTAATCTTTTGCCTATGAATATACAAACCCCCCCCCCACAGGTCAGGACACTATAAAATGGCCAAGAAGGAAATGGGCAGGCTCCAAAGAAATACAAAGAATGGCTGATGAGTTCAGTCCCTGCCTTTCTCGTCTCTCTGCCTCCAGTTGACCTTCTAATTCTAGTGATATCCTTTTCCTCCCAAACCCGCTTAAAAAACACCAGTATTTATAGGCCATCTATATCATACCAGGCGCCGTGCAGGGGATGGAGGGCATAATGGATAGCATCAGGACAGTGACAAACGTCATAGCTGCTGCCCCTAGCAGTATCCCCACATTCTTTCTGAGACAATCACACCCTTCCTTCAACTAGAGCCTTTCAAAGGAACTCCTAAATACTTAAGTGGAAGTCTGCACTGCTTAGCATGAAATTCAAAGCTTTCATATGAGGATCCACCTCATTTTTTCTGGGCTCCTTATCTAGAAATGCGTTCCAGCCATTTGCAGCTTCCTGTAATTCTTAGAATGAGTCATTCTGCGTCACATCTCAATGCCTCTTCTGCGCTCTGTCCTCCTCATGGCTGCTATTCATTTTAACTCAAATTCCTATTAAAGCCCCAACTCCTACAGAATGTCTCCCATGATATCATCAAGGACAAGTCCTTTTGTACTGTGACCTCATTATTTCCTTTATCATCTCTCTAGATGCCCATAGTCCATAAGTTCTTAGGAACGAAAACCTAATATTGGTTTTTCATTTTTTTTTTTTTAACATTTTTTGTATTTCCAGGAACTAGCACAAAGTCTGATCCAGTCATCTATTTATCTATTTACTGAACATGTACTGTCCTCTCCTGAAGAATGAGCAGGAGATAAGCAGTTGCTCAATCAGTGTCCGTCTCCTTCTCTTTAGGGAACAAATTAAGGGACTGACTGAGGCCCCAAAAGCTATGGGTAGCACAATGAAGGCAGACTATCCACGAGGCACGTGGGCCCCAAGCTGGGAGGGTAGCTGGAGGTTATGCCGAGGTTCCCCAGTGTGGCAACCTGTCTGTTGCTGCCAAATTCTTCCACAGTCAATGTGGATGGAGGACAAAGGTTCTCAAACCAGTTCCTGCCAGCTCACCAAATCAGAAAAAAAAGTCCAAAGACAGACCTTTCTCAAAATTTTCTCATTAAGTGTTAATTCCCTGACTTCTGTTGCCTGTTGTATATACAGATGAGATTCTAGTGTTTGATCTGGCAAAAAATAACATCCTTAGGTAGTCTGACTCTAATAGGTTGAAATTTTACTATGATCTACAAAGCTGTCCTGACACCAGGTGTGTGGTCTCCCCAACAAGTCTGAAAACTACAGAACTGAGGAAAAAGCTCAGCTTTGATAGGAATCCCAGCTATGCTGGCCCCAAGTCTGTGAACTTAGGCAAGTTACCCAATCTCTATGGCCTCTGTTTTCCATCTGCAGCAGCGAGGATAAACAGATTTATCTTGCATAGTTATACAATGTGCGCATTAAATGATGTATGAAGAAAGATTAAATAACGCAGCTGTTATGGTTTGGATCTAAACTGTCTCCCAAGGCCACCTGATGGGCTTTTGGGAAGTGATCAGATCATGAGGGTGTTTACCCCATAAACGGATTTACCCACTGAGTTCATAGCTGAATGGGATATTAGGAGTGGGGCCTGGAGGAAGGGACAGAGTCAGGGGGCAGGACCTCGAGGACTGTATCTTTTCCCTGGCCTCTTCCTCTTGGGCTTTTCCCCTTTCTCTGCTTCCTGGCTGCCAAGAGGTGAGCAGCTTTCCTCTGCCATGATGTTTCTGCCTGCTCGCAGGCCTAGAACAATGAAATCAGCCAACTGCAGATTGAAACCATGAGCCACAACAAATCTTTCTTCCTATAAGCTATTTTTCTCTAGTACTTTGTCACAAGGACAAAAAGCTAAGACAGCAGAGGGGAGTCAACTTCCTCATTTCTGTTCCTCTCCTTCCCCCATCAAATCTGCATACTTTCCTTTTACAAAAACCTTTTCATTTCAGTGCTGCTTTAAATTTTCACCAAAGAGCAAAAATCCAAGGAATGAGGACACTTTAGAAAGGGTCTAAGTTTGAGGTCCTCAGCAGCAAAAACACAGGATTTGACTTCAAGTCATTCCAGGAAGTACAGGAAGAAGTAAAGAAGGCAGATACAGAAGAGAAGGAAGCCGACTCAGGGTATGTGAATAAGCAGATTACCATTAGGGGCAGTGAGTTTGAATCTTCTAGGGACTCCAGGAAACCATCTGGAACCTGCTCCAGAGCTGGCCCACCCAAGGATGCGGGTGCTGGTTATGAATCCCCCACTTGCTGGTAGTCATCAATTGGGTGCTCTAGTTAACTCCCCAGCATTCCCTGCCCAGAGAGCACCCTGAAGCATGGATGCATATGTACGTGTGGAGAGCCTCTGGCATTAAAGGAATGGCGAACTTCTTCAAGGGCTATGGATGGGGCACCCACAGTGCTCACTAAAGATGGCTGGGAAAGTAAATTAGGACAGGTTGCTATGAAATGCAAAGCAGGTGAGATAAACGACATAAATTAACAAATTTGGTGTTCCTCTTTTATTGGGAAGATATAGGAGCATCAGGAACAAATAGGAAATAAGTAAAGTGCTAGGAGAAAAATGTGACACAGTGATGAACACAGAGGCCAGCAAACCTAGCAATGAAGTTGTGCAAGTAAGAGAACAGTCCGGAGTTGGGAGGGACTTTGTGCTGCAACTTCCGTTTTCACCTGCCCAACTCCTACTCACTTGCTCAGAGAAGCATTCATAGGTCACCACCAGAGTCCTATGCCCAAGTTTGCACACCCAGCACCTAATACATAAATATTTGCTAAATACAGTATGCCTTTTACTCCTTCCCATGCACAGTAAATGTGCTAATTCCCAGTGTGCCTACCTACACCTCATTCACCAATTAATTCCTAATGCTTAGTGCCTAGGGCAGAGCCTGGCACTGAACATTTGAAACTGCCCGAGTGATAATTTACAAAGGAATGACTGACACCCCAGAGAAGAATGTTGGCTTTATTTTAAAGATTAGGAGGATTGTTGGCCTCTTAGGAGCTGTTTCCTCATTTGTAAAATGATAAGGTTGGCCTATGAATCCACCTTCAACAAACATTTTGTGAGTGCTTAACTAATGCACTAATGCTGTGATCTGGATTAAGCCATGGATCCTGCACCATGGTGGCACTGGGAGATGAACTAATAAATATGAAGCCTTCCGATTGAAACTGCCATCTATTAGAACCCCTAAAAAGTCTGAGATGTTAATCTTTGCAGCAACCTGTATACTAAGTACAGTATTATTATCCCCATTTTACAGATGAGGAAATTATTTTAGTGGATTTAAATAACTTTGTCAACTACTAGGTGAAAGCAGCAAGAGGCAAATTTGAGTTTCCAAAGTCCTCTGCGGGATGAAGAAGCGCAATGACTTGCCAGATGGCAGGGGGCACTGTGGTTGGGGTGCAGTACCTACAAAGGAATGGCACGGTGCCCTTGGTATAAGAGGGGGTGAGGCTGAAGACAAGGATCCAGAGCACAGTGGTGTTGTCCTCCATTAGTACATCAGCAGTCTGGGGGAAATGGGTGCAAGGGGTGGAATCAAGATGCAACTATGATAAAAGGGACACGCTCACACAACTAGTATATGGCGAGTGGGAACGTCAAATCCAGGCTGACTTCAAAGCACGCCGTCTTTCTGCACCATGATGTGCTATGTAAGTCTATGTTCTCCTCTGTTCTGAGTGATACCTGATTACCCCCGCAAGTTTAGAAAAGGTGAGAATTAAATCAGACTTGCTTTGAAAAAGGTAATCAATCACAGACAGTGAGTTGAGTGGTAGACAGAAGGCGGCTTGAAATATCGCTGCTGAGTGGTTCCAGTGGGTTCACCACCAAGTGGAAGGAACATGGACATGCACAGCCTTAGATAAGAGCCAAGTACTTGGGGATCCACTCTGCTGACCACAGGACGACTGCAGTCCCAGGGCCCCTGGGTGGGCGTACGATAGCCTGGAATTGGCTGCTCTCCCAGCAGATGGGGCAGCAGTTTGTCTTTAATAGCTGCTCTAGCGGATGGCATCTAGGCTGTGACACGCTTAATCTAATTTTACTTGCCATATTTAATTCTCAAAACATCAGCCATCTGTTTCCTGGATTCTTGACTATACTGCTGCCTGGTCTGCTTGCTGAGAGGAAAGGAACATCCTGTTGCCTTTGCTTGCCTTTGCTAAACACACCAAAGCTGCACACCAGCCCTGCACAAAAGGAAATAATGATTAAGCCCAAGGCCTCCAGTCTTCAAAAACATGGACAGTAAGGGATGCTTCAGAGCCTGGAAAGGCCACAAACTGGCCAAAGCAGAGCTCACTGGTGATCACCTGCACCCGTCAGTACTTCTGATCACTCCTTCGGTGCAAACCCAACTTCCCACTACTGTAACCCAAACACCTCTGGAAAGAGTGGTTTATGGGAGGATTTTCTATGCATTTGATCTTTGTAGTATATACAACTTGGCTTACACGATCTATTTATTTCTCAGAACTCATATTCAGATTACAAATCTAAAGTAATCCTAGCCATACCCCCAGTTCTGACTTTTAAAATTGCTCCTTTTTTAAAGGTATCAATAATGTGACGCTGAGCCTCAGCTATCCATCCTTCCTTCCTTCCTCCCTTCTGGGCCTCACCTCACAATTAGTTTTCCTGGCTTGTTTTAAGTAGCAGCACTTCCTTTTTGGGGAACTAGGTCAAGATTTTGCCATCCCAATGAGTACTCCTTCCTCTTCCCACAAACAATAAAGAGAAAACATGAGATTGTGCTAGCTTTTAATATATTCTGGCTAAGTAGACAAAAAAGAATAAAACAAAACAGCAAAATGAAACGGGTCCCCAGTGTAACCTTCGGCCCCACAACCCTCAGTTCTATGAAAGATGTGCTCAACCCTGGGGATGAAAGGAGTAAAGAGAAACAGGAATTTGGGGAATAAGCTACAAGATATAAACCCTGTGAGATCGAGGTCTTTTTGCTCATGTTCAAAGCTGTATTCCCAATCCCAAGAATGACATTTGACACTTGATAAATATTTGCTAAAATGAATGAACGACAGGAAACTGAAACACACGAAGAAGACTGGGAGGATCCCAGGAAGTTTCCCACAGAATTGAAATTTGGGAACTGTTGGCTGAGACTCCTTGATACATCATGAAATAGATTTAGTAAGTTTGACTAGAAATATCTTGGTAAGGGGAAATAGTTTTGTGAAACTCTCATCTCAGATACACACTGAGGATTTTAATATATTTCTTTACTGTTTGACAAAAAGTTACATGAAAAATGTCTGACTTGAGTCATGGAGACAGGCTCCCAGGCCTCAGAGAGTTCTTAGATGAGAATCTCAGGAATTCTGCACTTTGAACAAGTTCCCTTGGGGATTCTGATATACTCTGAACTTTAGTCTCCACTCTGAGAACCTCTGTAGGGTCTGGAATTTCAAGCAGTCTAACAGCCATGGAAGGGCTGATCAACAAATTAGTTCAACCACATTTTCATGGCTATCACCTGTTTAAAGGGCAGAGAAGAGGCATTTAATGATCGTTAATGAAATGCGATTGTCTCCTTTCTGCGTATCACTAGCCTCACTGCCAGGCTGTTTCTTCCCAAACGCTCCCTCCAGGGCAAATCAAACCGTTCTGGTATAGCAGGCCCCATACCTCTAATCTTGCAAAGTAAACAGATAAAAAAGATTTTGTTGCCAGATGTGAGACTGGATTGGAGCTTGCAGGGAAAGACTGCTTAGCAAAGAACTAACAAAAACTCACACCCCAGGCTAGTCATCAGATCTCTATGTACAGCAGGCCTGGCGTGTCCTACCCTAGTCCTGGCAGAGCTATCAGCCACCTGTCCTGACAACTGGAGGCAAAACTTCTTGGAATGAGGATCTAGCTACACTGAAGGCCTAGGCTGCTGGAGGCCTAGCAGGAATTTCCTACGCCAGCTGCCCCTCATCCAGCATCACTAGACCACCCCTCCCATCCATAGCAATTAATCAATCTACATATATGTAAGTCCATGCATAGACAAATGTACACTATTGTTTTCTGTCTCCTGTACCTCTCTCTTAGGTAATAAAAAGTCACTATCTTTTCTCTCTCACTTCAGAGGTATATTTTTGAGGTCCACTTAAATCTAGACTCACTGATTAGACCGTATTCACTCCTCTCTTTCCTTGGAAACTCCACTTTTGCTGAGTGTAAGGAAGACTGTCCATATCTATCTGAATGGGAACTCACTTTTGCACAAGGGACCCCCTCTCTCTCTGACTCCCTAGAGCAGTGATGGCAAACCTTTCAGAGCTTTCAATGATACACACAGCCTGCTGCGACACACATGCCATGGGTTTGCCACACTGTCCTAGAGTGCTCACTGAGCTACTCCTCTGCTGCTAGTCTTAGTAGCAGCCACATACTGCCCAGGGTGAGCTGCTCTTGTTTTTTTCTCTCCAACTTGATTTGCAAATTTCTAGGACACAGTAACCACCCCTATATTTCTATCTGATTCCCATACTGCCTTGCATTAAAGTCTTTTTTATTTATATTTGTGTATGTGTGAATGCAATCACACTTCATGTCAAAAACTATTGACAAAGGACTAGTTAAGTGAAATCTGTTCATCTTAGCAGGAAGTGCTTTTCACCATATTTGGTTGGTCAAACATCAAACTGCCAATGTTATATTCCAGATGATGAGAACAGTAGTGACATTAAATTTTAAAGAAAAGGAATTCTATACTAACAGGGGCAGACTAAGAAAATGATGGACCAAAGTCAAGCAGCCTCCCAAATGGGTGCCAGAAATTTTGCCTTTCTTTTTATCTGTGCTTGGTACTGAACCCGGGCCTCCTGCATGCTATGCAAGTGCTCTGCTGCTGAGCTATACCCACAGCCCTCTTGACTAATATTAACTGGGTTTACTTGGTGAGTGTCATATGCCAGTAGCATGCTAACGTAGTCTCGTTTAATTTTCTCAGCCACTTATAAAGTGGGAATAATTACTTCATTTCACAGGTAAAGAAACTATGGTTAAGAGAAAGAGAGGGGGGGAGAGAGGGAGAGAGAGAGAGAGAGAGAGAGAGAGAGAGAGAGAGAGGGAGGGAGCGCAAATAACTTTCCAAAGTGGGTAAAGAGCAGAATAAGGATTCAAATTCAGATTTGTCTAACGTCACAATACTTTACTGCCTCTCTGATGAATTCTTAATGTGGATTCCCATGTCGTAACTGGACAAGGGTCTTTCCTAAAGAAAGGGAGAAGAAAGCAATTCTTTTTTCTTTTTAAAGCAAGCCACTGACCCATCAACCCTTCCACAGAAGAAGCCAGAGGGGAGAACTTAAGAGATATACTTATTTATTTGGCTCTAGAGGACTTCATTTTTCTTTAATCTGTTTATCATTATTCATCCAACTTCAGCCTCTGATTGCAACTATAGACAATTTCAACAGCCTCCTAGTTCTATTGTCTCTAATGTTAGACTATATCCTGAATCTGATTACTACTTATCCCCATACATCTCTTAACAAGTTTCCAAACTTCTATCCTCTACTCCCTACCACTTCATCTCAGCATATCAGTGTGTCCTTTTAAAAGGCTCAATCAGATCACATCACAACTGTGCTTAAGACCACGCTAGCCAGACTTCCCCCAGCTTACCTTTCCCACTCCATTTTTGGTATGCAGCTTCCTTGCTGTTCCTTGGATAAACAAGTCATTTTTTTCCCAAGGATCTTATAAAAGCTGTTCCTTTCACACGGGGCTCTTTTCTCCAAGACAAGAGCATGGCATATCCCCTGATCTCCTGTTTTCCTTTACTTGAAGCCACCATCCAACTCAGGCTTTCCCTCAAAAATCTGTAAAACTACAATCTACCTTTCTATCTCAGGACTCCAACTAGCTTGTTTGTTCTATTTTTATTTTTAGCCATAGCACTTAGTATTATGTTCTTAAATATTACAAAAAATATCCTACTTATTGCTTATTGTATTCACTCATTAGAATGGAAACTCCATGAAAGCAGGAATGTTTATGTTTGGCTCACTTTTGTATCTTCATCACTTAGTACAATGCCTAACAAACAGTATGTCTCAGCAAATATTGGCTGAGTTACTGTTTTGAATATCTACTAGCAAGGAAAACTGCTCAGGTCAATGCACTACATTTACTCTATGGCTTTGAGTACTCGATGGTTCTGATCCATTCTGGAGGCACTCATTCTCCTGCTTTAGAAATCCAGGGGTTGGGGAGCTATTAGGAAGGGATAACCTGTGGTGACATCTACATTTTAGTCAATCTATTCTAGCTCTGGGGGATGGGGACCCCGGGGAAAAAGAAGGCTGAAATTATTATATCTATTACAATAGTTTAGGCAAGCGATGATGAGAGCTTGAGAAATATTTACCAGATAAGAAGGAAAGATGTGATGACTGATTAGATGTTGGAGTACTCAGACTGACTTAGGTTTCTGAGTTGGGTGACTGAGCAGATAATAAATACCACAATAATGGAGACAGAACATACCAGAAGAAGCCCATGTGGGAGTGGGCCTGGGGAGATAAGTCTTGTCCACTAAGATTAAGATTTGCTTTTGCAGTCCACCGACAAATAATTGATTACAACAGAAGGCTTACCAGGGGTTAAAAGCAGCAGAGTATAAACAAAAAAATCCTTTAAAGCAGATCATTGTTTATGTTCCCTTTTATCAGTGGCACTGAGCTGGATGTTAGGCAGGCAAATTCCCTTCTAAGGAAAAAGACACGAATGTTTTCTCCTGGGTTAAACGTTTCAAGTTGATTGCACACCAGAAGTTAGACCTACATATCTCCGGTAGACTTCAATAAGGCTGGCCTCATTTTATTGGAAAATAACTTTTAGACTGGGCGATTTAAAAAGGGAGTCATCCTACAGATCCTTCAACAAAGGTTTACCAACAAAACGGTTCTATCCACCCCTTATGCAACTGCCAATTTCATCCTCATACCTTACCTGGAAAGTTCTCTCGATTGAGCTTAGGCCTGCGGATGATCACAAAATCTTTATCATTCCCTTTGCTCTTCAGCCTTTTCCGTGGGGGGCTCTGTGGGTGGCCCAGGTTTGAGAGCAGTTCCCGGGGGATGTTCTCACTGTCCACCTCCTCCTTCTCAAGGGCGGAGACCCCCATGCCTGACAACAGTTCAGAAGTCTTGCTGGAGTCCCATCCCCATGTGAAGCTGGTGGTAACGTTGCTACCCTGGTCCGGAATCTCCTGGAGGTGTTTCCTGCAGGAAGGCATAATATCATCCCCTTTCTTTTGAAAGCACACCCCGAAATAACTCCAAGGTGGGCATGAAAAAAGCAGCAAGTTACGCATTGTCTAAAACTTTAAACAGCGGCTAAGAGAATTGTATTTTTTATGTGCCCATAGCTAATTCCCAAGAATGAAAGAGGAAACAGAAAAAAAAAAAAACAACAAAAAAACAAAAAACCCGAAAAGGCTTTTTGATTTACGATCACACAGAAGGCCTCCAGACTTTCTTCCCGTGGAGGGAACAAGGAAACAGGGAGTCATACAGTGATTGAAAACGGTAGTAGGAAAACCCAATTAAGGACATCAAATTAAACAGTATCTGATTCCCGCACGGAGGGCATCCATTTATCCACACATTCCTCGAGGCACTAAGCAATCATTCACTTAACAGCATTAATAACAATCTTAGCATGTAGCAATATTCACGGCCTAAAAGAATTCAGCAGCTCCATTCATGGTCCGATCTCTTTGCAATCTACTTACCTGTGCATGGCGTCCACCGGGTCCGGAGTTTTAAATACTTGCATTAATTGCAGAACTGCCCGCCTCCCGGATTCCCGCTTTGGCGCGCAGCGGCTCCCAGCGTGCAGTTTGGGCCCCTAGCAGTCAGACCCGCGAATTGTAGCAACGTTCCATCCCTACAGCGCGCGCAGAACTCTTCGGCCAGCTCTCCCAGCGGCCGCCGTCTGCCCCTGCAGCCTGCTGGGAATTGTAGTTCTTATACTGTTCAGGGGTCCGATGTCTCGCTTTTATTTCCGGCACAAGCCTCTTTGCCCGCCTTCCAGATACCCACAACCCCCCGCGGTGCGGGGCTGGGCGCCGCGTGTGTTAGGCGGGGAGGCGGAAGTGGGCGGAGCTCTGGTTGACTGGAATATGTCAGCTGCTTGACTGGACAGGTTTTTCTTTATGGGAACCAGGAGGCCTTCTGGTGACCGAGATCGCCGTCTCCCCTGAGTGTGGGTCTCAGACCCTGGACGGCTGTGGCGGACGCGGAGTTTGCCTTTCGCTGTCTGGCGAGATCGGACGGTGAGCCCGGGGGGGCGCGTGTGAGGCGCGTTGGGGTCTGGGGTCCCGGTCGAGCGCAGGAGATAGGGGGCCCCGGGGGTGGCAAGTGGCCACCGCCGCCGGCAGGCCCACATCCTTGTCCTCTGCCCGCCGGCCAGATGAGAGGCTGCGGGCCTCCCGGATCACACCTGCCAGTCCCTTTGCCACGAAGCTTCTTCCACTGGGGAGAGGCCGCCCTTAGGACTGCGTCGGTGGACATGATCCTTCTCACGTCTGTAAAATAGGCACCACGACGACGACATCTCACAGGCTTGAAGTGAGGATCAAATGAGATAATGACTGTGAAAGCCTGTTGTAAAGTAAATCTCAGTTCGAATGAGAAGCGGTGGTTTAATTTTAGAGGAGCTGGAGACCGCAGTGGTTCCTGCGTGCGGTAGGAAAGCTGCATATCCTCTTGCAGCCTTGACAGGCCTCGTAAATGCTAGCGAGGAATAAATAAAATGATGGTATTTTTGCAAAGGGCTTTAACCTGCAAACAAGAGGCCCCCAGCATAGCCATTTGGATGTACTGGCTCAAGCGACTGCTTCCGTTTGCGAGGCCCCTAAAAGCAAGCTGCATTTAACTTATCTCTGATTGGTAGAGGCTGGGGGCAGTTAAGATAGGGAGCATGCCATATTCCAGGCATGGATGACCAGGCGAAATCCACTGTGCAAAGTGTACTACAACTGTGACCCTGGAAAAATAGTGGGAGAGGGAAGGAGGTTGAATTCTAACCCTAATAAAAACGAAGATGATTTATGAAGTTCAGAAATAAGCAGTTGTTCTTCATCACAAACATATTAGACTTTTAGTTCAGTATGTTGTATGATATACTCTTGTGTTTCTTTGAAAACAGACTTAATTCACTATACACTGAAATTAAATCTCCCTTGCCCAGGTGTGTGCTTCTTTCAAGCTTGGTGCTTGGCTTGAAAAGTAACTACCTCTTGGCAGAGGAAGGAATTCTGTACCTTTAGTTTGCTTTTGAAACTAGGTATGATGGATGCAAAGAGATCTGTTAATAAATTGGTTTTAATTGAAATGAGGCTAAGAATAAATGAGGCTAAGAATACTAGACCAAGTTCAAAATTCATTAAAGTTTAAATATGGAACATATTTTAAAATGCAACCCCCCACTATATATGTATTCAGCAGTAGTCTCATTTTTGAAAATTGAGTATGACAAGAGAAATTCTATTTAAGTAGGAGAGCAATGTGCTTTTTAGCTTAGTTCCATCATAGCATGAAGTAAATCTTAAAAGTTATTTAGTTTTTTTTCTTACATTATTTAGCTTAGGAGAACAAAAGAATGAGGACAATTACAAAGCAAAAAGTTTACATCTGCCAATCAAATTTCAAAAAGATCCATTTCCCTTGATTAGTGTTAAAGTGGACTTCTTTAAGTTAATGCTCTATGATAGACTAGGGCAAGAACAGAAAGATTGCAATTCGCTATGTTTTGTACTTCTCCCACGTAGGTTATAGACATTTATTAGCCTACATCAAGTGATGGCACGTGTAAGGTGAAAAGCTAAATTCTGTATTAAACATGACTTTCTTTGCATTCTATCTTGATACATCTAAAAGCATAATTAATAGGAAAGTATTTTTAATTTGTTCACTATGAAAGTTTAACCAAAGAAATGATTTAAGGAATTTAAATTGCAGTGAGGATGGATGTCAGGATTGGAGATAAGACATGTAATTAAAATCTGTAGTTAGGATGCGTATGTTTGGAGCCCAGCTTTTAACCATGGGAACTTGGACAAATTACGCTCTGCCTGTTTTTCTTCTGTTAAGCAAAGATACTAACAATTCTTTCTTACTAGATTGTGGGATCTAATTCAATAAAACATAGTATTAGAACAATGTTTGAAATATAGTAAACCCACACTAAATATTAGCAATTTAAGGAAAAACTACTTTGTTATTAGGAAGGACACTAAGGGTTATTGTCTGTCAAAGTAGGTCTTGAAATTTATATAAGTGAAGTCTTAAAAATTCACTAAGAGCAGTTTTGTTTTTTTTTTTTTAACTCGTCTTCCTGATTGCTGTCCCTTTCATACCTTGCCAAAGGTGAAACAATTTGCATTTGTCTCTTTCTCCTGGAAGGGACTTTTTACGCTTTGCAATTCAGGTTACCTGGTTGGTTTGCCAACTCAGCTCTTAGATGGCTTCAAAAACTAAATGACTTTTTCTCATTTTTAAATGAGAGGGATGGCTCCTTGTGGTACTTTCCATCCTAAATTATACTCACTTTATATCTGAAACTTTAAATATGAGAATAATAATTGTTTAGAAGACTTAAATTTTGATTGGCACTACGGAATTATTGACTTTTTATCATTCTCTTCTAGTTCTGATTCTTTTTGTTTTTTATTACTAAGATTTTGAGTTATCTCTTAGCTTTTATCTGTTATTTTATTTTTATTTTATTATTTGTTTTATTTCTTTTGTGAATATTTGAGTAAAGGTGACTATATAAGTTAACAGTGAGTCTAATGAATTATTAGGTCCTCATTGGAAATTTTTCAGTTTCAGAACGTTTGGTTTTGAAAAAACTTTCGTCAGGTTTTGTTTTTGTTTTCATCAGTTGCTACCAGTTCTTGCCCTCTCTCTTTTTAAACATTGGAATTCCTCAAATTCCAAAATTATCTTAACCTCTGAAGTTTCCTGAAAGAACTATTATCAGCCATAAAATACTCAGGAAATGGAACTCCAAGTTGGGAGCTTTAACAAGCTGATTATAAAACTATTATAAAGGGATTTAAAAGTAATATTGAATAATATCTTGATGATTGGAAAAATACTAAGTTGGCTTTTAAGTGTTTAAGATTTTGGAACTGATGTTTTGAAGGTACAACATAGCTCTACATCAGGCACTAAGATTTGATAGAAAGAATTGACATTTTGATTTTTTGTTTTCATATTTAAGTAATGCTGTGAAAATTAGTATTGTAGATAAATTTTTATTCATCGTATTTGAGAAAAAGTTATTTGTTGAGGAATTGCTAGGACAAAGGATATATACTGTTTGAAAGATTTTCGATGTTATGTTGACAAATTGCTGCCCTTCTAGCAATGAGTTATTTAATAAACTAGGCTTGAGTTATCCAATCTTTATTGTTATTAAATTTTAACTGAAAATTATACTTTAATTTCCAAATAACTAAATCAGAGGGAGTATAAGATACCCCTAGATTTCCACAGAAAATTATTCAGTTGAAATAGCCAGAAGAGGCTACAGAATTCCTAAGGAATCTCAGAAGATGCTATTCTGTGCTGTAACAATTCCTCACTTCCATTTAAGAAGAAAATCGAAGTTCTAGACTTTAAAATGGTTACTTTGTCATTTCAGGTTAGGGAAACTCTAATCTTCATCTCCCACTTCATGCAGTAGGCCTCACCTGGGTCATAAGAAGAGTAAATTCCTTTAAAAGAAGAGAAGTAGATGATGTAGTAAGCAGACCAGCAGACACACAAGGATGTCCTGCCCTCATCTCTGGAACCAGTGCATGTAGTTAGGATATCCAGGTGGGCCCGTGCATTGAAGGCATCCTTAAAGTAGAGCATTCTCCGGCTAAGGGCAGAACAGGTTGTCACATAGATTTCAAGTGTGAAAAGGATTTCACAAACCGTTGCTGTCTTTAATATATACAGGACCTCCAAAATAAATACACAAATAGTAACGATAAATAAAAACTTGGAAGAAGAAAGGGAAAAAGCTACTATGTGAGGAGTTAGATATGTTAATTTACTTGACTATAGTAACCATTTTGTACACCCTAAATATATATAATTTTGTTTGTTTGCTTTTGCAGTATTGGGGACTGAACCCAGGGCTTCACACCACACTATGTATTTCCCCAGTCCTTTTATATTTTATTTTGATACAGGACCTTGTTAAGTTGTTGGACTGGACTCAAACTTGGGATCTTCCTGCCTTGTCCTCTTAAGAGTGTTAAACGTATATGATTTCTAGATGAGATAGTCAGGGTTATATGCAAAGATTGGAATGAGGCCCCTTGAGCTAAGCAAAAGTGCCACCTGGCAGCTCATAAAGCAACAGGGATCTCAGACCTATAACCAAAACTAACTGTCACATGCCGGCATACGAAATGAGCTTAAAAATGGATTCTTCAGAGAGGCCCTAAGCAGAAAATTCAGTTGAGGCATGCTATTAATGAAACTTCTGACCAACAGAAACTATAAGCTAATAAATGTGCACTGTTATAAGTTACCACAGTCGTAGAACTCGTTATAGCAGTAAAAGGGACTAACACACTCATTGTCAGAAGAGATGTAACCAAATAATTTATTACCAGAAAAAAGAATCCGTAATTCTGTTTATTCATCTGCAGCATTTTAAAGTACTATAAATCAGACTGAGAAATTGAGAGCCATAGTAAAAAAAATTAGTAGTGGCAAACTTATTACTGTGATTTTTTTTCTCTTATACCCATTATTTACCATGTAACTATTATTTGACATTTTCATGCCTTTCAGTGTTGTTTTATTCTTTTTTGTGTATTATATAAAAATATATCTAATTTTTCAGTTACAATAGTGGTTTTCTGAGATTGTTGAAATAATCTTAACAAACTTCATTTCCTTTACTTCAGTAGTAGCCCATCATTTGGCTTGCCATACTTTATTAGTAACCTCTAATATTTTTTTTCTATGATTATCATATTCCTTGCACTAGAAATTTTCAGGTAAACACCTAAGTCAAACTCTAAAGGGATTTTCAGATAGTAATTATGTTAGACTCATACTAAATGACCTTTTTAAAAAGCTGAATCTTGAAGGTGGTAGCAGTTTTTATCAGCACATTGTACCGTGAGCCTTTGATTAACTACTATTTAGTCTATGCTTGGTTTAAAAACCAGATTGGACTTCTTATTCTTGGTGTGACACATGTGTTTTCATAGAATACAGAAGTTGATATTTTGAGTAGCACTTGATAATTTTCAGACTAATAAGCCCTTTGACTTACAAGTATTTGCGAAATTAATTTATCATAGCAGGAGTTTTACTTTGCCTTTGAAATAAGTAGCAATAGAAAAATAGTGTCAATATTAAAGTATATAGTTATGTTTCTTACTCTTGTTCATTCAGTAGATATTTTTTGAATACCTACTATATGCTGGACGCTGCGTTAGAGACTTAGGATGTAGTACAGAATGACATATTCAAGTCTCTGCTTTCATACTCTCTGAGGTGGAACAGGCAACAAGTAGATAATTAATAAAAATAAAGAATGTACATTGTATTAAGTGAGTAAATACATTGAAAAAATGTTCCAGGATAAGGGGATAGAGAATAATGAAAGGGATTCAATTTTCAATGTTTAAGAAAAATGTAAGTATGGAGAAGAACTATTTTAACATCATAAATAGCAAAGAAAACACTTTATTAAATATTTTTGTTTATGATATATCATATAGAGATTATTTCCTGTATAAATTTAAATTTACTCTGTAAAAATACTCAAGTTTTTATTCTTTTTATAACTAGTTTTCACTAGAGATGTTTGTCAATGTGAAGGATTTTATTGATTCTTGTTTGGTTACATTATGCTCTTGATTCTTCATGTTAAGATTTTAATCACTTATTCATAGCCAAACAAAATAGCCAATACTGACTTTACAAAAATTGCTATTGCCTTCAGTTAGTAAAGATAAACTATTTTACTTAGAGTGATATCAAATAAACCATTTGCTTATGTCTGTATTATCAACATTTATAATTAAAGATATTTTTAAATGTATGACTATTCAGTAATCATTTTTACATATAAAATAGGTAAAATGACTGTGTTTAAAGAAAATGAGTCCCTGTAGATAAGTGGAAAGTGGTAAGTATATTTGTGAAGCAGTAAAAATTAAGATTTCTTTTTTTTTGAGACAGGGTCTCTCTATGTAGTAGAGCTGGCCTTAAACTTGCTGTGTAGCCCGGGCTGGCCTTGAACTGTCAGCAGTCCTCCTGCCTCAGCCTCCTGAGTGCTAGCATTACAGACATGCACCACTGTGCTGGACAAAAATAAGAATTTTAAGTCTTGGAAATTGAATTGTTAGAGAAAATTAGCATAAAAGAAAAACAATTTTTCAAACAAAAGAAAAGTTAAATCACAGGCTATGGATAATCTTAGAAAACTTTATTTTGCTAAATATCTAATCTGTAGGATCTTAATTTGCTAAGATTGCCTAAACATCTAATTTTCTAGGGTAGTATCTTTTCAGATATTCTATTAGGACTTAGAACATTAAGAAGCTTCAAATGACACTGTATTGGAACCGTTCACATCTAGTATTAAGAATGTCTTAATTTGTAATGTTTTAAGAACTAACATGACTTGTTAGAATAACTTTTTTTCTGAAGGTACACCGTGAAATTTTTAAGATGGGTTTTAAATAGTAAGATATAAGAACTTGACATTAGGAATTATCCTTTTCATTTTATTCTCAATCCAATGTAAAGCATGACAGTTTCCCCAACAGTTTATTAATACATTAGTAAATATTTAGAAAATTTCCAAATGTTTGTTTCCTATGTTAATTAATACTTTTTTTTTTTTTCCCAGTGAACAGATATGGTTCAGAACTGTACCTGAATAGCTTTAGTCACTCAGAGTGAACATTCAATAATGAGTGGTGCAGCTTTGGGACTCGAGATTGTTTTTGTCTTTTTTCTGGCTTTATTTCTACTTCATCGATATGGAGACTTCAAGAAACAGCATAGACTTGTAATTGTTGGAACACTGCTTGCTTGGTATCTCTGCTTTCTTATCATCTTCATACTGCCTCTGGATGTTAGTACGGTAAGAGATGAAACTGAAAGTCGTAAATGAAAAAGCAACTGTGATTATATAGTTTGAGATACATTATTTTCTAAGATAGCTAAATTATATCAGATTATGCTTATATTTTAAATTTAAATGTTATTTTAGGAATTTGATCATTAAACAACATAACCAGGGAGCTAAGTTTAGGCAGGTAGAATTATAAATGCCAGTATCCCTTAAAAACGTAGTGACTTTTGGTTCTCATTTTTAACTATGATTATTTTAGACAATATACAACCGGTGCAGGCATGCTGCTGCAAATTCAAGCCCTCCAGAGCATAACAACAGTACAGGATCATATGCAACTATTAACCCCGTTCCAAGGTATTTTTTTCTTGTTCTTTTTTAAGTTTAATACTATAAGAGGAAAAATGTTTAAAAACTATCTTTTTACTACCCATATTTAACATTTACAAAAATTGATCTCTACTGATCCTTCTACTTTCATCCTTTGCCAGTATTCGTTTTATTATATCATTTTCTATTTAAATCTAAACTAAGTATTTATTGGTATACAGGGCTTTTCAGTAGATGGTAGTGAAAAACTTAAAGGAGACCTGATTTTTTCAGTCTGACTTTTCCCCTTTCTAAGTATACGACTTGGAAAACTTTTATTTCCTCTCAGCCTCTATCTCATATCTAAAAAAATGGAGCATGAACATTCCTGGGTTTCAGCACCTTAAATACATAAATTAAGGAGCAAACGTTTTGTCTTTTGCTTAATTTATAAGCTTGTTATGAAGAACAAGGAGGTTATTCTGTATCTAGGGTATTCTTTAATATTGCACATCCCTTAAAAGCATTAAGATTTTAAATCAAGAGTGAGTATAGTTCAAATTGTCACAAGATAATATTGACTTCATATCAAATTTCCAGGTAAAAAACGAATCTGTGTTGATAATAAAGTTTTACCAATGCTTTAAGTGGTATTTACATGTTTCTTTATCCAGCGTTTTAAAAAATCTAAATTGAATAAAATAAACTTAAATTGTAGTTGTTATTCCCTTTGAAGCACCGTTAGAAACTGTTTATAGATTAGTAGCAATTGTAGGGTGTTGTTAAATCCTTGGATTAAAGGACAGCCTCACAGCCTAGAGTATTTGAGTGGAAGAACCTGCTGTCAGAGATGCCTCAGAAAATTCAAACATAATTGTATATGGATGCTGGTGTGCATCTCCATACTATAGTTACTAATTTAATTAGTATTCCGATTTCTGGAAGTGAATCACCTAATGTCTTTTCCTCTCCAACTCCCACTTCTATATAGCAATAAGAAAACAAACAAAAACTTCTTCTTGGGAGGCTGTTAGGAGGATCACAAGTTCAAAGTGAACTTGGGCTACAGAGCTAGGTAAATGGCCAGCCTGAGCTACATAATCAAAAAAACAAAACCTGTTTCAAAAAACCAAAAACCAGAACCAAAAAAACCTAACCAACTCTACAAATGGAATGAGTAGGTACTTTAAAACTAATCATTGCAGATTTCATTTAATAACATTTACTTTGAAAGACTATTGCATTATTAGTCTATTAGTTGAACATTCTTTTTATTCTGATTAAAAATACACTGAAAGTTGAAGACTAAATGTCATTTCTCTTTAAAACAAATTGTTTTGTTCTTTGTGTGTGTGTGTGTGTGTGTGTGTGTATTTAGTTTGAGAGTCAGTTTTGAATTTTAAATTTTCTATGAAGTCTTATGAGACAGTAATTACTAAGCTGATTAAATGAACTTTGCAACACATAAATTAATTATGTAATTCACTTAAGTAATAATTGCTTATGATTAATTGGCTTTAAATTTTTAATAAACAGACAGCATCCATGTTTCAAGCCTTGGAGTTACATTCCTGATGGAATCATGCCAATTTTCTGGAGGGTAGTATATTGGACATCACAGTTTTTAACATGGTAAGTGACAATGAAGGATGAAATTTTTAAACTTTTGGCTAAAGTAAAAAAAGGGTTATTTTTCAGTGAACCTTTGTATTTTGTACTTAAATTGGTACCCCCTCCTTTTCTGCTGACCCAAATTTCCCCTTTATTAAAAAGGAAGAGATGGAGGCAGGGCAGAGAAAAGAAGAAAAATAAAATACAGAAAACAAACAGAAAAACCAAAAAGTTTTCCTTGCTACTCTTTCCTTCCAGTTATTGTCCTCTTGATCTTAATCCAATCTAGTCCCTTTGTCATATGAAACTACTCTTGCCGAGGTCACCATTATTCCCTGATTTTCTTCCCACTGCCTTAGCCTGACCTTCTGAGTTTCCTTCTTAGAGTTTTAAGTTTGGTCATCTTGTTGTCTGACTCTTCTGGGTAGCTTTAATTAGAGCCATGGTTTCACTGGTCAGTAACCTATCCCAGACCTTACCCGTGTAGCTTTGTCTTTCTGCGGTCTCTGCTGGTTCCAGAGTCACATTTACCCACTCACTGCCTACTGACTATGTCTGAGATGTTCTGCAGGCAGCTAAGCTCTCAGACTGGAGTGAATGTCGGAAGAGAAAAATCCTACAACGGAGTAGGTTAGTGCCCCTTGTAAATCCATGTTTAGTATCCTTGACTAGGCCCTCAAAATTGCCAGTTTCCTTCTTTGTTGCATTAGTCTGTTTCCTGTCCGTTTCCTACATCAGACATTTCCAGTCATGTTGGACTTTTGTCCGCTTTGCAGCTCGCTCCTTCTGATCCTCTAAAGTCGCCTTCACTCTTAGTATATGACTTTACTTTCTGTACACAGTGAAAATAGAAGTCATCATATGGAAGTTATTTCAGCTTCTCACCAACAGATTTACTCTGTCCCTTCCCCTCCAAGGATGGAAGAATTGTTCTTGTTAGGCTGCTCCCTCTTCCTGAATTGTGGACCCATCTATCTCCGTCACCTCTTGTCACCTACTTGTATCTTTTAGTTTTGATAAAGTAATTCCCTCATCCTTTAAAATAAACAAGCAAACAAATAAAAAATCTCTCAACTCAAATCCCTTTCCAGCCTCCGTTCTGTTGATTTCATCACATTAAATTTTTTTTGGAGACTAATTGAATTATACATTTCTACTGAAAAATCCCCAGATTGTGTTGAGTTTAACTTTTCTTTTTAAAATGATACTGGAGATTGAACCTGGGACCTTGAGCATACTAGGCAAATATTGTATCATTGAGCTACATCCCTAGTTCTTTTAATCGTATGAGAAAATGCCAGATTGCGCATTTTCTCACACAGTAAACTCAAACTCTTGATCCCCTCCTAGGCCCTAAATAGCTGAGATTATGGGTATGTGCTACTGTGCCCGCCCAGCTACTTTAATGTTAACAAAGCGAGCGTGTCCATACATCACAGGTGACACAGGACATTAAGAATGCCCTCAGAAGCCTTTCTCCTGCCCCTTCCTGGTCCTCTCCAGTCCTCAAAGGTGGCCAAGATTCTGACCTCAATCACCACAAATTAGTTCTGCTTTATTGTGACTTTCATAAACATGGAGTTGTATGGTATGGTATGTAATGTACATATCTCTCTCTCTCTCTCTCTCTCTCTCTCTCTTTCTCTCTCTCTGTCCCCACCCCACCTCTTCCTCTCTCTCTCTCTTCCTCTCTCTCTCTCTAAATTGGAGAGCTTTATCAGTTATGTTGTATGTGTCGGTTTTCTATTTTTCATTTCTGTGAGATACTCCATTTCATGTATATATAATAGACCTCACTTCTTAAGTGAACTTCTTTTTTTTTTATTTTAATGGTACATTTTACATGTACATAGTGATAACATGCATCGTAGGGAATTTGTACCTGTACATGATATATCTTGTTGCTTCTTTTTTTCCCATTCCCTTCCCCATTTACAAAAGCTTCATTTCCATTTTTTCCTTCCATTTCTTATTTCTCTTGTCCCTCCGTTCCTTTCCCCCTCCCTTGTTCCCTTTCCCATTTGGACATTTTCTTCCCTTTCCCAATATAATACGTTTTAATCTCTGTTTACACTTTCAGTTTCTTACACCAGAGAAACAATGTGATATTTAAACATGTGTGTCTGATTTATTTCATTAAGAGTATGGTCTCAAGATGCATCTATTTACCTAGGAATATCTCAAGCTTATCATTCTTTATGGCAGAGTAACTTCTTAAGCCTCACTTCTTAAGTGAACTATCTACATTTTGTGTCTCCATGTGTACATTGTTTACTTACTCCTCAGCCCATAGCACCTGTTCTTTCTGTATCCACACCTCTACTTATACATACAGGTTCTTAGTTTACTTGACCTCTTGGCAGCATTTGATTCTATTGTTTTCTCTCTCCCTTTTTAAATACTTCCTTCTCTTGGTTTCTGTTCCATATACTCCTCGGTTTTCTTCTTTTCTCCTTTACTATTCTTAGGTCTCTTTCACTGGCTCCTTTTTCTCCTGCTTCTCTACTTCTCTCTCAAAAGTTGATATTTCTCAGGTCAGAGCTCTTTCCTTCTTTCCACGTATCCATCCTTCCAGAGCTAATGTACTGATATTATTTTTGTACCACTTACATGAATTGTGGCTCCAGAATCTGTCTGTTTCTAGTTTTTCCTAAACTCTGCAGCTGGATGGCCAAGTACTTCCTCCACCCCTTGCAGCTCCTGTTGGTTGTCTCCTAAGTCAAAATCACTAGTGTTAACAACCACTCCCTCCTGTTTCTTTTCCTTTTTTAGACAGGATCTCACTATGTGGCCCAGGTTAGCCTTAAACTCATGATCCTTTTGCTTCAGCCATACAAGATTCTGGGATTACAGACAAGTGCCAGGATTACAAGACTGCTCCACCATGCCTGGTTCTCCCTCCTGTTTCTTATCACCATCTCCCTGCCCTTCCCAACTAGTTCCAGTGTTGTTCCCTTTCAGTCCTAAAATTTGATAATATGTCCTTTTTATTAAAAAAGTTTTCCTCATTCTTTGAATGCAGCCCAGATTCGTCATAAAATCTTTTTAAAGACATATTTTTAGACTTATGCAAAATCTCTCACTCCGTTGTATGCTGCTGATCATTATGGTCTCCTTTGCCCCAAGAGTGTTCATTGTATTCTCCTGCCTGAGGCCTTTGCTTTCCTCCGAACTTAATATTATGAAAATATTCAATTATTGATTATGGTTATGGCTTATTCAGTGTTAACACATAATTATTAATGAGAATAATCCATTAAATTTGAGATTTATGTATTTCTGGCATTTAGAGTTATACAGATGCCTTAGTTACTTTCTTGTCACTGGAACAAAATACCTGGCACCCACAATTTAAAGGAGAACAGGTTTATTTTAGCTCACAATTTCAGCAGTCTCAGTCTTTACATGGTATGCTGGCTCTAGGTGGAAGCAGCACGGCAGAGGGGCATGGCGAAAGAACACTGCTCATGTCATTGTGCCCAGGAAGCAGAGGGAGAAGGGGGCTAGGAAGGGAGATATAAGCTTCCAGGTCACACCCCCAGGAATACCCCCACTGCCACACACCAGCTAACAGAAGGTCAGCTATAGTGCCTCCATGTTCCAGTCCTCTTCCAAAAGCCGTACCTGCCTATGAACACATGAGGCTCTTGGGGGACATCCAGATACAAACCAGAACAGCAGATAGATAATTGTTTTATTTTTTAATCATGTTTTTTCTATCTGTCTAGGATTCTGTTACCTTTTATGCAGTCATATGCGAGATCTGGAGGATTTTCCATCACTGGAAAGATAAAAACTGCACTGATCGAGAATGCAATTTACTATGGCACCTATTTGCTAATTTTTGGAGCATTTTTAATTTACGTAGCTGTAAACCCACGTTTGCATTTAGAATGGTAAGAAAAGTAGTCTTATTAACAATGTTTCTGTGTATATTATCCTTTTTGAAATTCAGACCTCATATGTATAAGAATACAAATAAGAAACTTAGCAAATTATGTGTTTTATAGATTACTCCACAGAAATCTAAATAATCCTTATTACTAAGAAAGTGTAGGATAACATCTTTAAATGTAAACTGTTAGGTAGGTGCTAGGCATGGTGGAGGCTGAGGCAGGAAGATCACAAGCTTGAGGAATCAGAGCCTGAGGAGCTAAGTGACTTAGCCAGACAATCTTAAAATAAAAAGAAAAAAAGATTAAAATTTAAAAAAGGCAATCCCCAGTGTGCCATAAAAAAATACATATGCACACACATGTAGCAGTTATGTGGTGGATGAATGCTTTACTAATAGCTACATATTGAAAGTAATAAAATTAGTTTTAGAGAGAATTTCAAATTTTATAAATGAACAAATACGTAGTTTTCTTTTTTATGCCCCTAGTGACCTAACAGCTGTGAATATGTTTTGTTTTTGTTTTGATGACATATTTGTCCTTAATGTTATTTTATTTATATATATATTTTTTAATTTTTTAAAATTTTATTTCAGTGCCTTAATATTATTTTAGATTTAGATGTATCAATAAAATTGAAATCTATTTTGTACTTATGACCTATAATGTACATGGAAGCTAGGTCTGAAAATTTAGGAATAGAGTACTAGTGATACCTCCTGTTGCATTCCTGAGATTTGTGCAGGTTGACCTTAATAAACTAATTTAAAATTTTTTCATGCTTCTCTTGGTTCATATTATATAAGAAAGCACCTAGTGAAAAATATGTTTTTCTTTGGGAAAAATCTACATGCGTATTTTACCGTTAAGTGTCCCAGATTCTAATTTTAACTGTAACAGAAGCAGTATTTTCTATGTTGAAGCCCATTTTTGAGTTACGCGGTACTCAGTTCATGAACTTAATTCTTTCCACAATTCTGATCTCAAACCAAACTGGAAGAGAACCGAACCAAATTCAATGGTTAGGTTCTATGTTGACCTTATGGGGAGATTTGATTCGATTCTCATCCAGTTTGGTTTGTGACCAGTATCATGGAAAGAATTAAGTTCATGAGCCCTCTTTTTTTCCATTAAAATACACTGAATATCTGCTGTGCCTGAAATAAAAGTGTTTGAGTATTTCAAGGTCTAACTTTTTCATATAAAAGCCTATCTATCCTTTAAATGATTTTCTGTAAAACCATTTAATACTAGTTGGTTTTATTTTGCTTTTATGGAGGAAAATATTTTTATCACAGCTATGTGGTTATGCTTTCTCTTAGGAACCAACTTCAGACAATTGGCATAGCTGCTGCCAATACGTGGGGTCTGTTTCTTCTCGTGTTGTTGTTGGGGTACGGTTTGGTGGAAATTCCTCGCTCATACTGGAATGGAGCAAAAAGAGGTTATCTACTTATGAAGACTTATTTTAAGGCAGCCAAATTGATGACAGAGAAAGCAGATGCAGAAGAGAATTTAGAAGATGTTATGGAGGTAAACAAATTTAAACCTTACAAGCAGTAGTTGCCAAGTTGTGTGTGTGTTTCCTTTTTGACACTGCTGATTTTTTGTTAGCAAATTGATGGACTTCAACTACAAATTTGATGCTCATCCATGATGATGGTCTACTAACAATTTAACCTCATGCAGTATCATTTCCACTTTCCCTCTGACAAAGATTCAGGGAAGATATACTCAGTAATGAAAAGCTATGTGCCTTTTCTCTTGGGTAAGTTTTTTTTTTTTTTGACTGTGGTCTTGGGGATTAAATCCAGGACCTCACGTATGCTAGGCAAATACTTGGCACCTGAACATTTTCCAGCCTCTTTTTTTAAGAAAATTTTTATTTTGAGACAGGGTCTCATTAAGTTGCTCTTGAATTTGATGATCCTCCTACTTCAGCCTCTTAAGTAGCTGGGATTACAAGCCACCATGCCTGGCTTGGGGTAACCTTAAATAGTGACCTCTTTTACTCTCAAAAAGCTCCGAAATTAGACAATAGATTATATGATTATGGTAAAATAGTGATGTGAAATAGTGATCAAAGAACACTTCTCCGTGGATACTCAAGCCAAAGAAATCCCACCAAATCTGGAAACCTCTTTAGAGAACAATGTGCATGGGTGTTTGTATCAACAAGTTTTGCTTTTTATTTGTAAAGCACTTCATTTTATTCCCTTTTAAAATTCAGATGACTTGAAGCAATTTCACCAAATTTTTCTGGAGGCTATACTTTTGAAAGTACATTATACTTCAGTAATGTACATAAATATGTACAACAAATTATAAAACTTTTGCTGTGTTAAGTAATAATTTGGTTTTAAAAGTTATCATTGTAGTCACTTCATATTTTTGCTCCAGGAGGCAAATATTCCACTTTGGTGATGTTTCTTTCCAACTTAAAATCTCATTTTGAAAGCCTTTCATTCATGTAAGAATAAACTCCCAGGAGTTTTAAAAACAATTCAGTTTATGTTCAGCTCTCCAGCCTTATCCCTTCTAGGCCTCCGTCTTCTTCAAGTCTGCTTACTTTGGCTACTAAACCTTGCTAATGATGAAATAGTAAACAATTCAATATTATATATATTATTAATGTATTATGCATTATAATTACTAATATGTTATACATATTATAATTCTGTCTTAATATTTACCTCACACTCAACCTTACCTTCTTAAGCTTAAGAATGGTGGTAATAATAACAAACGATTATGTACCCAAATTCTAAGCACTTTACATATACTGTATGAATATACAATTGACCCTTGAACAATATAGAAGTTGGGGGGTATTGACACCTATGCAGTCAAAAATCCATACAATTTTTGACTCCCCAGCAACTTAATTACTAATAGCCTCTAGTTAACCAGAAGCCTTGCTAGTAAGATAAACACGGATCATTGATTAACACATATTTTATATGTTATATGTGTTATACATGGTGAAAAATACTCTAGAACCACAAGAGATCACTTTTTATTTAGATATGAAATTCACTAGAGAGAGAACCTGTTCATGTTGGGATGTTCAGTTTCACATGGTTTGTTTTTAAGCAGATATTGAGCTCACCACAGTAGCAACAAAGGGCAGCTGTGACATTATTATAGTAGTCCAGTATGTACTACAGTAATTTTATGCAATTATGGCTTAATACTGTGTATTTACATTCATTTACAGTTCTCTTTGACTGGAAAAGATGCTGTGTATAGTTTGTAAATGTATTCATAAGTTTTAATGAATTTTAACTTTTTATAATTTATATATGTTTCATGGTAGTAAATGATAGACTTATTCACAAGTACTTTATGCATTTAAATACATAAATGACATTTAAATTATTTTCAATATTTAGTGGCTATGTGATTGATCTGTGAGTTTGTATAAAGTTCTCAAATTTCAAAAAATGGATAGAGATGGACTTGTGCATTTCAAACCTGTGTTGTTCAAGGCTCAACTGTATTTACACAGCTTTACAAAGAGATTTTTTTAAAATTCCCACTTTATAAATGAAGAAAAGGCACAGAGTTTCAATAACTTTCTTGTAAGTGATGGAACCAGGCAGTAACTCTTGTTTATGTCTTAATAGGGACTTGCAACCTTTTTCTGTAAAGGACCAGATGGTAAATATTTTAGACTTTGGTGCCATATGGTCTCTGTTGTACTGCTTTGCCATTATAGCATGAAAGCAGCCACACCCAATACATAAATGAATGAAGATGCATGTCTTTCAGCTCAAGAACAGGCAGTGGACTGGATTTGATCTGCTTTGATAACCCCTTTTCTTAACCATTATTCTCATTACCTCTCTTTCCTGTCTTTGAGCATGCTATTCTCAAATTCTTGGAATGCTTTTTACTCTCTTCAGCTAATTCTTATTTCACTTTCAAGTCTTAACATGAATGAGAATTCTTCAGGGGAGACTTCTGTGTTAGCATCCTAGGGCTGCTATAACAAAAGTACCTCAGACTTACTGATTTAAACAACAGGTATTTATTGTCTCACATTTGTAGGGGCTGAAAGTCCAAGATCAAGATATCATCAGGGTTGTTTTTTTCTGAGCATTGGCAGAAAAATCTTTCATGACTGTTTCCTAGCTTCTGTTAGCAATCTTTGATATTCTTGGCTTGTGGATTCTATTTTCATTGTTCTCTCTGTATTTCTCTGTGTCCAGAGTTCCCCTTCTTAAAAGACTACTTGCTATTAAGGGGCCATGAGCTCATTTTATTTTACTGAGTATATCTGTAACAACCATATTTCCAAATAGGATCACATTTTGAGGTCCTGAGGATTAGGACTTTGATATGTGAAGTTTTAGGACACACCAAATTCAATCCATAATACCTTTCCTGCTCTTCCAGACTCTTAGACTCCTAGGCACTCAGCAACCGTCTTTTAAGTGAATGGACAAATGAACAAATAAAAGTATGCTGTGGTTGGAAATTTTTATATTGGCTTTTCAGTATTCTCTAAAATGTAAGAATTACATCAGAAAACATTGATTCAAGTGTAGGAGGTAAATCTCCTGTAAATAGTATTCTCATGCTTTTTCTCTGGCTGATAGTAAATGTTGATGCATTCTCAAAAGAAGATGATTTATATATGTTTGGTTTACCTGAAAATTTGAAATATTTGAAGAACATTTTACATGTTTGAAATTTTACATTTGGCAGATACTTATAGTTGATAAAATTATAATTTATTTCATTTTTAGTTAAATTTAAATTTGATAGTGTTCCCCATAAAAGTTGGTATTAAATTCACTTGATTCAAATTTGAAGAACTTGGATTTCATCAGGTTATTTAATATTTCTTCAATAAATACATAAATTAAGTTTATTATTTGAGATCTAGATTTTGCTAAGAGGAACCTTCAATGTCTGAATGAAATAGATGTTGTTATTACGTAGGAGCCCTTTAGTGAGGAATAAGATGTGGGAAATTAAGAATTGGCATTTGTCCCTTCTGTGCTATTTTTGTGTATTCATAGGTTTAAAAAGAGGTGGATGACTTAAAGTATTTTAGAGAAAAATTTCCATGTAAACAAGAAACTGCTCTTCTTAATGGATATTTTGTAGTACATCCACATAGACACCAGCATTCTGCCCTCCCCCTGCAAACAATATCACCAAACAGTATTGCTTCTCAGGTATGAATTTCTTTGTCCATGTCCTTTAAGGTAATTTTGGATTCTTTCTGTTTTTCTGAGTATCAGGAAACATAAACTTGAGAAAATTTATTCATCATTTAACAAGTATTTATCTTCCTGCCATATAAATACTAGCTATTAGGATATTAACTGTCCAGAGCAGAAAATTTCATACTGCATTACAGCACATGGTGAATTGATACGAAAGATATGAAGGAAATTCTCTAATGTGGAGTGATTTCACATCTTAATAGTGATCAAAGGAGATGAAATATGACCTGGGCCTTGAAGAATGGCAACATTTTGATGGCTGACAGCTTTCCCGTCAAATGTTAGGAAGTTTTAAAACCATATTAAAGTGATCGTGAAGTTTATGTTAGATAAAGCTGTATCAGGGCCTTGAATGCTAAATGGCAGTGTCCAGACTGTTTTGAAAGTAATGAGAAACCATTGACACTTTCCAAACAAGGAAAAAATATGAGACTATATATGGTTTAGGACAATCAATGTGATGGAAGTGTATAGGGAAAAGCATGGAGCAAGAACATGAATAATTCAGTTTGAGCGAAAATTTAAAATATATCGGTCCTGATTCTATCTTTTAATAGATCACAAAGTTCAATTGACTTTTTCTTGGTAATTATTTTCTCAGCTATCTGTATGTATTAGGTTTCCAATTTGCTGGCTCACAATGCCTAACACAACTTAAAGGAGAAGAGGTTTAATTTAGTTTGTAGTTTCGGGGGATTCAGCACAAGGACAGCAAGCTCTAAGGCAGGAACATCAAGGGCAGAAAGGCAGAAGGGCCTGGCAGAGCAAAGCTGCTTAGTTCATGGCTACGAGGAGACAAAGCAGGGAGCAGCACCAGAGAGACAAGGGTGAAGGGCCAGATTTATTACTCAAGGCTACGCCTCCTCAGACCACCCAGGCACACCAAGGACAGTGCAGTACCAATCTCCTGGGCATCTCCCAAGCAATCAAATCGACATAGCGTATAATCCCCAAATGTAGTTTTAAAAAACCAGTTTGGCATTGTTTGAAATTCATCTCTCTAGGATGAGTGTGGCCATTACTTTTCTTTGCAGCATTAATGAAACTTATCATGTTAGACCATTCAAAAGGTATTTGCTAGATGACCTAAAAGGTCACCTTTACATTTTGTTATTTTTATAGGGAGAAAATTTGGGCGAGGGAGGAATCATTACTTATTTCCACTGAAAACTGTGTATTAGCCTGCCTTCATGGATTTTGTCTGGCCTGCTTACAAAAGAATTGATTAAACACAGTAATCAAAGGGCCCAAACCTATGCTATTTTGTATGAAGGAAAGAAAACTAATATTTCAAATATTTCCCACATGGTATAAAATTATGAACTTTTGAATGAACCTTAAATTTATAACAGAGCAAATACTAGAATTTAACTGTTCTAGTACTTGATTTTATTTAATATGACTAATTTAGAGAAAAAAATACAGTATTTCATAAATTTTATATGGTCAGATTGTATATTTTCAAATAGGATGAATTCATGATTCTACAAACTTTAAGGCAGCTTAGTCATGGAAAATTGTAACAATGCATTTAAATTCCCAGCTCTGCTCTTTCTCTTGTATTTAGATCTCACATATTGAACTCAAAATAATTTAAGGCTTTCTATGAGGGCATTGATTTTGCTTCTTCAGCATGATCAAGTGTTAGGCCCTTATTCTCCTTTTCTTTGTACTCTAGTCATGCTTTCTGTTTAAAATATTCACTTCTGTCTGAAAACCTTTGTATTCGCTGTCCTTGTCCCTCTATCTGGAAGGCTCTTCCCCTCTTCCTTTTGGTTGACTGACTCCTACTCGTTTTGCTTTATCCCATTTTAAATTACCAGTTTATCAGGACGCCTCCTACTAGATTATACCCTCTCAGATCATCCTATACTTTTATAGCACTTCCCATACCATTTCTGTTTGGCTAATGTGTGTTTTCCTCATTAAGCTAAATTACTTTACAGAAACAGTGTGTGTTTGTACAGATTATTCAGAGTATGCATATGTCAAATTTTAATAGATATTGCTAAATTACCCTCCAAATAGATTATGCCACTTTTTACTCTGTATAGGAGGGCCCTTTTCTCTACAATCTTATGGCATTACATGGTATTTGGTTTTTTCCAGTTTTGCAAGAGAATTGTTCACTTTTTAAAACTGTAGTTATTTTTAGTGAGCTTGGACATTCTTTTATACACTTATAGGCCAATTACATTTCTTCTCTATTCTTGTTTTTCTGTTTATTTGCCAAAACTCTATACCAGTTAAGGATAATGATTCTTAGTCATATAAATTATAAATATATATAACAATTTGTTGGCCTGTCAGATGGTTTCTGTGCCTCGAGTTCTATATCCTTTAATGACCTTCTCTACAGTTCAGATGTTCTTTTTAATTTTTTTTGTGTGTGTGTGCTGCCTTAATTCTTGGCGCCTATGCTGGTGAACATGCTGTTTTTCATACCTAAAATAGTCATTCCAGATTTTGTTATTTCATGAGTAGTATGTAATATTGTGATTTCCTAGGACCTACTGGCTCTAAAGATTCTTTTCCTTAACCTTTTATACCTTTTGTATTTGTTAAATCACTTATTTATTTCACCACTAAACTCATTTTAATTGTAGAATGACAGTGCTAGTCTTACTACTCCACCCTACAGTGTGGATTAGCCAACCCATTGCTAATGTATAGTGTGGTCTTAATAAACAAGTGTAGAATGAATCAATTATGACTATTACAGAGTACTCTCCTGTTGGAAAGAAACAGGTGCTTTGTGACATGTGTAGTGTTTGCTGCCTCTTGTGGTTTCTTTACTATATTTAGGATACTGAGATAATTGATCTTCAGGAACAAGTGGAGGAATACAATCCTGTTAGGATCACAAAATTTGTCAGATCTGTGAACTTTTAATATAATTTTTAATCATCTGTGTGGACCAAGAAAGCAAATAATAATGAAATGAATCTAGAAAGTTATAAAAAGTGTGAGAATATGTTATTAGGGCTTTCTAAAGGTACAGAATCAATATAAAATATGGGTATAATTATACAAAGGGATTTATTTATTAGGTAGAATCTTCAGAGGCAGAAGAATCACAGTGGCCCTCTGTGGGATCAGAGGCGAATCTGGTTTTGAAGGCAGAAGTCTGTGTTGGTAGGCTGAAGAGTCTGCATTAGAAGGCTGAAAAAACTGGAGACCAATGTCCAAAGACTATAGTGAAGACTGGAGAGCTTCCAAAAAGAGGGAGATGCTTTTTCCCTTTTTATTCTATCTATGGTGGCACCCACATCTGGGGTGGATCTTCCACCCTCAGTTTGCTGGCTTACATGTCAAGCATCCACAGACACATCCAGAATTTACTAGTCTACCAGGTGGTTCTTATTCAAGATGAGTTGACATATTGTAGTTAAAGATCACTGATATAAATATAGCTATTTACTTTGTTTTTTTATATATGTTCTTAGGAACTTTTATTCAGTGAAAAGAACATGTAGTGCTAAATAATTTGAGTTGAAATTAAATTTGTCAGACAATAGATAGCTTTCAGCACGTTCTCATTTGAAATGTCTGATGTGTAAAAGCGGAAATATTTTTATTTCTCTTATTTTACAGGAAGTTCGTAAAGTGAATGAAAGTATCAAGTATAATCACCCATTGAGAAAGTGTGTTGACACAATACTTAAAAAGGTAATTAAATTATTTTATTTAACTGATTTCCTTTTTAATATAAATTTATAAAATATATAAATTAATGTTTTCTATAATAACAAAAACAGAAAAGTATGAGAATTATGACTGAAGTCTTCCCAATACATATTGAAATACTAACCATAAATCACTAGTAATGTGTACAGTGTTTTTTTGTTGTCATTGTTAAATCAGGTTTAAAGTTATTTATTTTCCATTGAAATGTAGAGATAGTGATGATGTTGAGTAATGTATAGTAATTGCCATCACATAGTGGTAGATCACTACTACATGCCATTGTATATGATCACTAAAGGCATATCTCCTGTAAGAAAATAAGGCATCAGTAATCTCTTTCAGCCAACTTCCTACATGTTGCTTTACAGTGTATTTCATTTATGATTAAATAAGTAACATTATGAAATATATAATATAGGTGTTTAATAGAAAGCACACAACTAAGATTTTGATATGATAGTATTAAATTAGCGGAACTCATATTTTCAAAAGTGATTATTTGCAGAGTTTCTCTTTTGTCTTTTATTCACCTACTGAACCAGTGAAATGTATCTTTTCCTATGTTTTAAATCTGTTGTACTGATTATTAGCTAATGTTCCTATGGCTAAAATCCTAGTGATAGAAACAAGTTTTCTAACCATGTCTTTCATATTTGCTATTTCGTGAGACCTATTTAGGGAGCTTATCTAGCCTGCCCAAGTTTATATAGGTAATAAATGACTACTATATTGCAGGTGCTCCATATAGGATATGTGTTTCTCCGTACTGTGGCTTTTAAAAATTCAGCATCTTGGATTTGTCATGATTCTTCTTCATTATTTGGCTAGAAAACTCAGTGAGATTTATCAGCTACCTACCTAGCATAATTCTCTCAATTACTCGTTACTTCACGTAGATAAGCTTCCTTGCCTTCACCAATCTCCAGTTAGTAGATCTGAACATAAAGATTAGTATTAATGAAGATGAGAAGAAAGTCAACACATTTTAAGATATTTTTGAAAACGTATTAGCAAGAAGAAATCTAACTATTTAAGAGATGCCAGTAAGGGAAAAATACGTTTTTGAGAAAATTAGAGATGACCAAGAATGATAGAGTTTTTAATAAAAATAAATTTTATGTTGTACAATTAAAATTCTATTAAAAATCTGCTTGTTCCTTTTAGTGCCCTACAGAGTATCAGGAAAAAATGGGTAGGAACATGGATGATTATGAAGATTTTGATGAAAAGCGTAATACCTACCCAAGTGAAAAAAGTCTGGTAAAATTACATAAACAGGTAACTTTAATTATTAATTATAGCTACTTCACTAACAGATGGTTTCAATTATATTTAACATTATTGCCTATAAAAAAGGAATTTTGAGTGAATATCTATCTAAACTTTCTTTCATCTGTATTTTTTAAAAATATTTTAACTTTGTGTGTCTGGATGGGGTACTCTTGGAAATTGGGCAGAAAGAAGTATACCTGTTATGTTATATAGATCTCTTACATCATTTTCCCATCCAGCAAATGCCACTATCATATCTCTGTTGCGACAAAAATAAATAAATTCCCAAATAGTGAGTTGACCCATTGTTGGATCCGAACAAAGATAGTCTACCCCCTCCCTTTCTCTTTTTTAGGTGATTTATTCAGTTCAGAGGCACCGGCGAACTCAAGTGCAGTGGCAAATTCTTTTGGAACAAGCATTTTATCTAGAAGATGTAGCAAAAAATGAAACTAGTGCAACTCATCAGTTCGTTCACACCTTTCAGTCCCCAGAACCAGAAAATCGGTTTATCCAATATTTTTATAATCCTACAGTTGGTATGTAATTTTATATAAATTTCAAAGTTTAATGATAATTTTCTGTAGGAAAAAGTATATATTTTCATCAATGCAAAACTGAAGTTTACTTGTATTATTTACACCATCTGGTAATAATGCGTTTGATAAACTTTCCTTCCTGAAGTAACTGTTGTACTTGTCATGTATCTGTCATTTTTCGCTGTTACTTCACAAGTAGTTAAAATTTTGTGCAAAAATATGTGCAGTACATCAAGCATCAAGAAATTTACACCACAAACTTGAGTCTCTTTTGTCTTGACATTCTTTTAAAATAGTCCCCAAAGAAGTCCTCTTTGATTCTTTTCATTCATTAGTTTTATTTATAAAACCTACACACGTTAGTCATCATTTTTACACTTCTGTGATTGCGTATGGCACTTCTTTTAAATGTTACCAAATTTAGTATGACAAAACTTAATGCATGTACCTAATTGTCTCAGTACCAAAACTTTAAATTAACTTCATTTATTCCAACAGTTATATTCACTTGATCCTCTTTTGCATGTTTGATCTTCAGTATGAAGACATAATAACCAAATAGATAGCTCAGAAAACTTCAACAAAGATTCTTTCTAATTAAACAGAGGCACAATGTGATTGATACATATTTTCATTTACTCAAATATGAGAATACATAAATTCTGTGTATTGTTGGGTACTGTATATGTATCGATTTAAAAAGACAAAAATTCCTGTCCTTGTGGCTTGAGAAAAACAGGCAGTGAGTGAATGCATAAAGGTATAAAAAGGGATGACGAGTAGGTAGTTAGTGCTAGAAATAGAAATTCAGCGTAGAAGACTGGTTTGCAAATATGAATTAGGGTGCCATCAGTGCATAGATAGTAAGCCGTGGGTCAGGAAAAAATCAGTAAAGAAAAGATTGAGATACAGAAGAGAGAAAGTGAGGCCTAGACCTGAAACAGTCCAGATTTTTGATTAGTTGATAAGGAGGAAAAAGCAGAAAAGACTAGAAAAGGAGTGGTCAGTGAGAAAGGAGGACTACCAGGAGAGTTTTATTTTGAGGAAAAGGGTACGTCACATACCTTTCAATTGCTGCAGATAGGCGAAATACTAAGATTTGGCCATTGGATTTCAGGAATGAGAGATGGAGGAAAGGTAATAAAGCCTGATTGGGGTTTAGAAGAAGTAAGGAAAGCAACTGTATATATTAAAAAACTCTCAAGATCTTTTCCTTATTAAAAAGCAGGAAAAAAGGGGTAGTAGTTGACAGAGGATTGGCGGGTGTAGGGTATTAGGAGAAATTATACCAAGTAACATGAAAATAATATAAATAGATAAAGCTTGATAGGGTAGTGGAGCATTTTGGAACAGTGTTCATGAGTAGTGAAGCTCAGATGAGGAATAGTGAACAGTGAAAAGAATGGCTTTTGATTAGGAGATAAGGCACAGAAGCACCTTAGATGTGAGAAAATACAATGGTGGGTATGTGGGGAAGTGCTTTTCTGATCATTTCTATTTCTGTAATTTTGGGGAGGAGATTTTGCAGAAGATACAAAGTAGTACCTACTCTCAGCATTTTGGTTTAGGGAAGACTGTAGTAATGAGTAATTGAGATAGGGTTGGGGGCAAGCTCACGAGAAGAGGTAAAAAAAAATGAGAAATCATAGTATTCAATGTAGGATCACCTATGTGGCTATGAAATCACCAGAAATTATGCTGAGCTTAATTGGGGTTGGAAAAACTTCAGTGAGACAGGAGCTCAGCTTTTCAGTGTATGAAGTTAAAATGTAGCCTCGTCACGGGCAGCTCAGTGGTGTACCACGTATTTAGCGTACATGAGGCCCTGGGTTTATTCTCTGGCACCTAAAATACAAATATGGCCTTTTCAACTTACTGAGCTTTATTTTAATTTTAACTTTTATTTTTACCTAAATTCGGATTTAATCAAACAAAAATCTCATACAATATTCCCATATACCTAGATTTTCCAATACTAACATTTTGCCATGTTAATTTGCTTTATCTTTTTCTGTGTTTATTTTTTCCTTAATGTCTCTGAGTTGTATTCAAATATGATGCCTCTTTCCTCCTAAATGTTTCAGTGTATATTTTCTAAAACTAAAGATATATTCTTACATAACCAAATACTACTATCAAAATCAGGAAATATTATTAATATGGTACTATTATTCACAGACCTTATTGTTTAATTATACCAATGATATTCTTTTTAAAAAATTGTAGATGAGGGATTGGGAATTTAGCTCGGTGGTAGAGTGCTTACCTAGAACGTGCAAGGTCCTGAGTTCACCAACCCCCCCCCGCAAAATTGTAGATAATGCATTGTATTCAGTTGTCCTATCTTCTTAGTCTCCTTCAATCAAGAACACTTTCTCAGGCTTTATTTGTGTTTTATGACCATAGATGTTTGTGGAGAGTACAGGCCAGTTTTCTGTTTCATGTCCTCCTAATGATTAGATACAGATCATACACTCTGGGCAGGAATACCACAGCAGCAACATTATTTTCTCCCTGCTGCATCATAGCAAGAAGCACATGGCGTATCAGTTTGTCTCATTACTAGTGATCATTTGTCTAGGGTGATGTCCATCTGGTTCCTGCAGTGTAAAATTGCTATTTTTCTCTTTGTAATTGAGTACCTTGTTGGGATATATTTTGAAACAATATAAGTAGCCTGTTACTCCTTTATTTTTCCTAATTTTATTTTTCTTTTATCTTCTAGAGTGGTACTGGGAATGTCTTTTGCGACCATGGTTTTACAGGATTCTTGCTGTGGTTTTGTCCATCTTCTCTGTGATTGTTGTGTGGTCAGAGTGCACATTCTTTAGCACAACTCCTGTCTTATCCCTCTTTGCAGTCTTCATACAGCTGGCAGAAAAAACATACAATTATATTTACATTGAGGTCAGTTTACTTTACAACTGTCATAAATACATTAGACTTCATAGTTTAACCCTTAAATATCATATTTTGGTCTCATATAATTTATTTCTGCTAGTAGTATTGAAAGCAGTGGCATTTCCCACAGTATTATTCAGACTTCCAAAAATGAATCTACCCAGAACTATAAAAACTAAGGATTGTATTTAACGAGAGATGCAAAGGAGAAGATAGTGAAAGATTATTTTATGAGAATACTTGGCTGTCCTTTATGCCAGTAAAGCTACACAACTTACAGTCTTCATGTGAAGAGCTTCCAAGGGAATGGGAAAACGGGCTTACTTCAGGAGATAGATTTGAAACTTACAGATCTGAGATACTGAACTAGTTGAAATGTAGAGTTTTTCCATAATTTGATTTTCTTAGATGAGTTTAAAAAAATTCCATTATTGTATTTAAATTTCACAACATCAGTAAATATTAGCTGGAAATGGAGAGTAATTCTTGTGATACTCATTAAATTTTTTTCCAGATTGCTTGCTTCCTTTCCATCTTCTTCCTCAGTATTTGTGTTTATTCTACTGTATTCAGGATTCGTGTGTTTAACTATTACTACTTGGCTTCACATCACCAGACTGATGCTTACAGTCTACTTTTCAGTGGCATGTAAGTAGGACTGAGTTAAAAACAGAGAACTGTCTCCGTTGCATGTTCGTGGTGGGTCGCTCCTGTTTCGTGTTGTTTATCAGTATTACACTAACACCTGTGTTTCTATGAGCCAGCTGATGATCAGGTAATATCAAGTACATGTGTTTTGACTACAAGCCAAATCTTGCTTGGGGTTTAAGGTTACATTAACTATGCCGGGTTAGGAGGAAAAGAAAGACATAGCGAGATCAAGTTTACCAATTTGAGAGTCAGTGTGTAGATGAGTAAATAGTAGAAACAAGTGAAAGTTTAGAGACTGAATCAGACCTGCAGAATAATCTGAAGGTCAGTAGCCTCAGCCTGTGTTGAGGAGGACTAAGAAAACTGATTAGAACACTTTCTTTTGAGGAATTTAGAGACAACTTATGTTTAAATGTCGCATTGTTTCTCTGGTGTGAGAAACTGAAAGTGTAATTAAAGACTAAAATGTATTATATTGGGAAAGGGAAGAAAGTGTTCAAATGGGAAAGGGAACAATAGAGTGGGGGGGAAGGAACAGAGGGACGAGAGAAATAAGAAATGGAAGGAAAAAATAGAAGCAAAGCTTTTGTAAATGGAGAGGGAGGAGGGCGTGAGTTGAGGGGAATGGGAAAAAAAGAAGCAACAAGATATATCATGTACAGTACAAATCCCCTGTGATGAATGTTATCACTAAGTACATCTAAAATGTACCATCAAAATAAAAAAAATAGAGAGATGGCTTTAGCTTGGGCTAGGTTGCACAATATTATTTACTGATGAGTCAGTCCTAATATGTATTTGTAAGGGCTAGACTCAGGGAGGTTCAGAGGAATTGATATCTGAAGCATCTATAAGAGTTTCCTCTGCTTTACAAATAATTTGGACTTATAGGAACTTGGAAGTATTCTACAAAGAACCTGTATATACACCATTCTTCTCCTAATAGTGATCTTATATAGCTGTTTGACAATATCAAAACCAGGAAATTTATGTTAGAACATTACTGTTAACTACACTATAAGCCTCATTTAGTTCTTTTGAGGTTTTACTCTATCATTTGTTTGTATAGATTCCTGCAGCCCCTACCACAATTGAGGTACAGAACTGTTTTTTTTATTTTATCACAAAAGAACTTCCTCATGTTACCTCTTTATGTTCAAACCCCTACATCTTTTCCACTCCCAAGGGGTTGGGGATTTAGCTCAAGTGGTAGAACACTTGCCTGGCAAGTGCAAGGCAATGAGTTTGGGAAAAAAAAAAGAGTAACCTCATCCACTCCCAATTCTTCAACTCTAGTTTTTTAAGGTACTTTTTCTTTATATGGACAAAACTGAACAATTCTTCATAGCTGTACCTGTTGGAATGACACATTTTGATACAGCTTCAGATCTGTTATATACTGAGTTCCATTCACTTTGTGGATATTACTGTCCTTGTCATGCTGTGAGATGGATTGCACAGATGATGGGATTAAGGAGGAGTATACAGTCCCTCTATAAATTATGCAGAGAAAGCAGTGGCAGATGTGACTGTTGCAGGCAGGCTGTAGTTTTGTCCTGTAGGCATTGTTGTTTTAATGAGGGAAGTGGTTATACAACTAGATAAACATTACAGCTAAAGTGATCTGAATACTTTTAGTATAATACAAAATGTATTCTTCTGCATTATTTTTATATATTCTTTTTTAAAAAAATGTTTACTGTAGGTTGTTTTGCCGTTTGACTCCTCCTTTATGTCTCAATTTCTTGGGTTTGACCCATATGGATTCCTCCATCTCTCATAAGAATACTCAGCCAACTGCTTATACATCTGTAAGTACGATCAAAAATATGGAATACTTTAGATTTGTTATATATATGAGATGTTGTTATTGTAAGCTTTCTTTTAATGTTGACAGAGAAGTTTTGTAATATTATTGGACTCCTGCTACTGAAACTTTTTCTTAAAGGTTGTATATATAACTACTGCTGACATGATAAAAGTGATTTTGCTTCTCTTACTATAAAAAATATTTTTGGCTCATTAGGTTGTCTACCTGAGTAATATTAAAAGACCTAACTTAAAGTAATATTAACTTGCATATTTATAGACTTTATATATAATTTTGAGTAGTATTTATAAAATACTAGTTTTCTGTACGAGAAAACCTTAATAGGAAACAAATTTTTAAAAAATAAGATCACATTGCTTTTGTGTCTACTTTTTGAAAAGTTTAAAGTTTAGTTTATTGATGTAACTGGTTATGGGCAAATTTTCTAATGATGGGAAGGAATGAAAAATACAGACTATGCTGATACAGCTTTTGTTGTGTTTTTTGTTTTTTGCTTTTCAGATTATGGGTTCCATGAAAGTTTTATCCTTTATTGCAGATGGATTCTACATATATTATCCTATGTTAGTGGTAATTCTCTGTATTGCTACTTACTTTAGGTAAGAAATTTAGCATTTTTCATCATATTCTTAGTTGGATCTACATATCATTTCTTCTTAAAGATCTTTTAAATATTTTTCTGGTTGAGTTTTAGTTGTTTGTTTTATTTTGGCTTTGAAGAAGCTGAGGATAGTTTGAAGGAACTGTTTAATGATCAAGTCAGGTTCTTGCCTCTAAAGATATTTTACTGAAAAGAGAGGTAGTGTTATTCTGCTACAGTTATTTAGGCTACAGTGTGATATGATTAATTGCAGTACGTTAACTCCTAAGTCCTGGCCTTTGACAGTGCCAGCCAGCATAGTTTGCAAAACCCTTTCATACCTACCTTCTTTCCAATGACTCATAATTTAATCTTAGAGCTTTCCCCATAGTTATTGGTGAGTTTCTAAGTGCTTCAAATCATGGCCATCACAAAGAGTCAGATGAAGAGCCGTTATAACCAAGTTATACATCCAGGCTGAAGGAAAAATCCTCTAGTTTTGAAAGGTTCACGAGCTGCTTTTTTTTATGGGATTAGAGAAAATGATAGAATATTGGCAGAAATGAGATTCAGAAGACATTAAAGGACAGGTGTGCCTGTCTTTTAGCACCTTGCCTTCTCTACTTTCACATGTAAAGTATCCTTTCCTCTGTCTGCCCTCTCTCATCCCATAAGTGCTCTGTGGCACAACCAAAATACCACTTCTTCAAAAACATTTTA
>PVJO010008041.1:0-27574 GCA_004026905.1 Hystrix cristata | reverse complement strand
ACTTGGCATAATAAATAATAATGAAGCACAGGCTCCTTTGGAGGTGAAATTGCTAAGGAACAGTTTACCTAAATGTTTATAATGGGAAATAATGCTTGTCTTTTTGAATATCTTACTTTTATTAGTTTGGGAACCCGTTGTTTGAATCTGCTTGGTTTTCAGCAGTTTATGGGAGATAATGATATGACATCAGACTTAGTTGATGAAGGAAAAGAATTAATCAAACGAGGTAAGATTTATCTTTTAAAGTAAATGAAAAGAAAACGCCAAGTGCTAAGACAAAGTGCAAGAATAATGTTTATATAATTTGTAAATAATCTTTAATACACCCTAAGAAATTAGAAATTAATGCTACTGTTTAGCTAAAAATCTACATACAGTTTTTTTAGGAAAAATAAATTGAAAACATAAAGGTTTCATCTCTCTTTAAGAAATTCTGTGGGAGGGTTGGGGATTTAGCTCAGTGGTAGAGCGCTTGCCTAGCAAGCACAAGGCCCTGAGTTCAGTCCCCTGTACCCTCCCCCAAAAAGAGAAATTCTGTGGCATAAATTATAGTAAACAACTAAAAACACATTTTTAGTGTCTTGGAGTTGTTTTCATGTTTGCCTTGAAACATATTTCTTAAGTTCTATGTAACTATAAATCTCATTAAATAGTCATTAGTTTGATACTGCATGGGAAATCGTTCAGATCAAGGCTATTTCTCTTATAATACGATCATTAATGTAAGATTGTGAGCATTATTAGAATATATATAGCACTCTACTAGAATCTAATCACAAAATTGAATGTATTAACTTACTGATGTTCAAGCAATGGTAAGATGTAGGGGTGAAAGGGATTTGACTTTGGGACATCAGTATTTAGACATTCTCTGAAATTTCCAAGTACTGTATAGCCCCTCTCTACTCTCAATGGAAGGTAATGTCTAGTCGATAACAGTAGTTTTGCTTTCCACATTTATTAGACCTCATCTGAGTAAAATTTTCACAAATAGAACTGATAAATTAGAAGATATTTAGAGGGCAGCCAAAATTATAGTATATCCTATGGAGGGGGTGTTAAACATTGAAAATATATATATATATATTTTCATTGAAAATAACATTGAAATATATATATATAAAACCTAAAGAGAATAGCATGGGAAAGGATTCCTATATAGAAAGAAAAAAAGGTATGACTTCAGTCTAGAAGGTAGGACTAAAAAGAATAGAAGTTACAGAGTAACAAATTTTAGGTTACCAGAAAAAAATATGTTTACTTTAGTTACTCTATGTCTAATTAAACAATATCAAACCAAATTTGAGGTCATTTTTCTGTCTCTAGAGAAGAGAAAAAGGCAAAGGCAAGAAGAAGGTGAAAATCGAAGAAGAGTAAGTACAATATCACTTAAAAATATTAAGAATCTTACTGATTTGGAGTAATTGTTTAAAGACAGAAAAATAATGGAGAAATGACTTAGGAGACATATATATTTATTTTGGGGGGTGCTGGTGATTGAACTCAGATCCTTGTGCTTGTTGGGCAAGTGCTCTACCACTTGAGCTAAATCTCCAACCCCTTAGGGTATATTTTTAAAGGAAGAGAATTTTAGTACTTTCATAGACAAATGCTAGGTGTCCTGTTGAACTTGTTCCAAAAAGTTACTGGTGATAAAATTAAGTATAATTTGTGCCCAGTGGCAAGCAGTTTGTTGAGTTAGGTGTGTGCTCAGTAAATATTTCTTGAATGAATGAAAAAAAGTTCAGATACCCTTGCTATTAAAGTGGTTTTAATTGCTTTAAAATTGTTATATACTTTTTTTTGTTAGCATGGCATTACTTCTATTCCTCTTTAATTTTTCTTTAATTTTCCATTTGCTAAGGCAAACTACCTTCCTTGTAGAGGATGAAAAGGCAAAAAATGAGAAAAATCTATCCACAATTACAACAAAAATTTAACACCTGGAGATGTATTTTATTGATAAAATGAAAGAAAAAGAAATTTGATAGTTATCTGTATTATAGTATATGTCAAAGGGAGACTTGTTCTTTTTTTTCTTAAAAAAGCTTTATAATGAAATACAATTGATTTTATGAAATATTGCACATACATGCTATATACATTTTGAGGAGTCAGACATACATACATACCTCTGATACCATTTATTTCAAAAGGGATAACTAGAATCAAAGAGCAGAAGTTATTGGAGAAATATTTCACCCTTCTATTTCTAATGCCCACCATTTACCAAAATTGTAATATGCTGCTCAAATATAGAAAATTGTTACCTAGTCAAAAAGCCAAAAAGCAGCTGGCATAGTTTAGAATGAATCTCTGTAATGAAGGTTAAATTAGGTCACTTCTAATGGCCATTTCAATTCTAAGAACTTAATGAATACAATCTCAGTTAATGTGATTTTACTACATTTAAGATAATTCATAATCCTATATGAGTCATCATCTAATTATGCCTTGTACAATGTTAATCGTGCCATCAAAAATGACTTTTCAGGTCTCTAGTACTAGTAGCTTATTTGAGTGAAAGAAAATTTTATTAACAGCTCATAAGTCATTTATGGGCTTTCATAATTCTTACATGGTCAAGATAAATTTGTTGTTGTAATGTTGCTTTTAAATTTTAGACAGAATAATTAGCAGTCATAGCTAGCAAAAAATCTATAAGTGTCTTCATTAAAATTCAAAGCTTATGGAGACCGATTTGAATAAATTATGTAAAAATAAGAACATTGGCCTATGATTTTTAAAGGCACTATGATATACTGATTACTAATGAATTTCTGATGAAAAGAATTGCTTTGCATATAAAATCTGTTGACACTGATGAGTTATTTTCTATTTAGTTACTCATTCATTTGTGTTTCCTTTTTAGGAATGGAAAGAACGTTATGGACATAATAGAGAAGATTCCACTAGGAATAGAAATGTTCATTCTGACCCAAAAGAGTCAAATTTCTCAGATATTAATACCAATTGGTGTAAGTAGTTTATTTTCTCATATGCTTGGAATTTTTTTCTTAGGTTTCCCTGCACAGAGACTGAGAATTAGGATACCCAACTAGAAATGCCTAGATTATGTAAGAATTATAAACGTATCTTCAGTGACTTTACTTTCTCATATTCCTTCATATGTACAAGGAAAGGGAAACTCAAATATGCATTCTAGTAGGGGGAGGAGAATGCCAAATGACTAGGTATACTAACCTAAATAACATAAGCACTTATGCCAGGCATGTTCTATGCAAGTACTTATTTCTACTCTTTACCTCAATGCTTTTCTGTACTTTTCTATTAGAAGATATTTATTATTTATTTAAAATTAGTCATTTTTTATAATAGTTATTGACTGATCCATGTATGTCTGGTACTTTCCCATGTTTACAGTTATACAAAGAAGATACATTTTTTTGTTCCTGGGATACTCATATTTTAGAGAGGGAGTGATACTGGGCAGAAACCATCTATCACTAGTGTGGGGTAGGATACCTCCCCATAGCGCTGACCCTGCACTGCCATGAAGTAGAGAACCCATTTGTCTCTAGGAAGGTGCCCAGAAGCCTGTTTTTACCTAGAACCTTACACTGGGTAGAAGGCAAAGTTTGTGTGTCTCTAGGAGAGATATAATAATACGGAGAGGGTCCCACCACTGAAGTTTCATTGTCCAGGGGCCTGTATAAGATTGAAGATGAGACAGGAAAACTGTCTCTTCCAGCCAATGGTAGGTTTTGCACAACACTACGCTACTGATAGAGAAGTAGAAACATACTACCCTCTCCCAAGCCCATGGGATAGGCACACAGTGACTGCCGAAATCCAAGATTAGAAATAATACTGAGAGAGAACCATTTGACTCTTGAAGCCCTACGAAACCTAAGGTAATGATAATCCATTTCTGGAGAAATGTACAATCTGTGGGTACTTAAGAGAACTAAAGCAACAATAAAGTCCAAACCCAGATTAACTACAGATTACAAGTAGGTTAATTTCAGCCCTCAACACTGATTGCCTAATAGAAGAAGTATGCCCATTCTAGGCATAATTGGTATTTGTCTTAATTTCTATTTTGTTTTGTACAGAATGTCTGGCATTTAACAGAAAATTAGGAGGTACTCAAAAAAGTAAGAATATACGAGCCATCTTTAACTTAGAGTAGTCAACATGTTCGACCTAGAAATGACTCAAATATTGGAATCATCAGACAGTACAGTGACTAAAATAATGAATTAATATGTTGAAAGATCTAATGGAAAGCTTGGACAAGGTGCATTAACAAATGGATAGGGGAATAGCATCAGAGAGAGAGAAACTATGTGAAAGAGCTAAATGGAAATATTAGAAATATTTTAATGACAGACTTGTGGATTAATCATGGGAGCTATGACAGAAGGGTACACATCTGGTACTGAAGAAACCCATCTTGTGAAATAGAAAAAGTGTTCTGTCTTGGGAAAAGATTTGCCCAATAAATAAATATTTCTGTAATAAAGAAATATGTAGTTGTATACTTAGGAATGAATGATATTTAGCTAGGTAAAGAGTTTTTTAATCAGAAGGAAGAGTGACTGCAGCACATAGTGACATGTGAGAACATTTGGAGAAATACACATTGTCCTTTGTGATTAGTGTCTTAAGTACAAGGACGCCAATAAGAAAGAGAGGAGGCCGTACAGATGGTTGGATGACAAGATTGTCACCCTCAAAAGCTTGGATTTTACCTTGAACAAGATTTTAATCTGAAAAGAAGCATGATAGGATTTTTGGTTTAGAAAAATGAATTTGATGACACTATAAAGCTTGATTTTCAGAGAAGTGAGACAGAATCCATTTTAGACTCTTGAAGTTAAAAAATGATGAGGGTCTAAAATAAGGCAGTGATCCCGAAGGTGAAAAGGATTTATTTGAAATATTTAGGGTAAAATAATTAGTGGACAGCTAAAGCTTTGGTTAAACCTATGAAATAGAAGGAGGATTCTATAAAGGCATTTGGATGCTTATCATAAAGTTTACAGAATGAAAACACCTGGTGAAATGGGAAAATGGTTAATAGACGAGGAGGCACAAAATTTTAGATGATGAGTTAGTGAGAATCTAGAATGTGGTAGTTAACTGCTGTTGGTTGAATGAACGAATGGTTAAAAAAACAGTGAAAAGACTTGCATTTAGGGCACAGTCCAAAATGACAAAAATGTGATATATGGATAGATTGCTATAAGTTTTCAGAAAGAGCAGTATCCTAAAATTGTTTGAGAATTTAAGAGGTTTATAAAGAAGTCTTCATCCATGGAGGAAAGGCAGAGCTCTATAGGTCTTTACTGCCCAGTGTGGCACTCATTAGTTGCATGTTACTATTGGGTACTTGCAGTGTGGCGAGTGCCCCATGTTGATAATATTTTTGATATATTGCGTTAAAATGAAATATACTAAAGTTAATGTCACCTGTGTCTTTTACTTTTTCATGTAGCTCCTAGAAAATTTCAAGTTAAATATGGGACTTGCATTTTATATGTGTTGACCAGTGCTGCTTTTTCTCTTGCTTCATGAGAAAAACGACTGAGGCCTTTCTTCAAAAGCTTTGGTTGATTACACTTTAATGTCCTAGGCAAAAAAATGAATCTCACTATTACCAACTGAAACTTGATTTGATATTGAACAGCTTCACTGTTGTGATACCATAGTTAAATACTCTGATTCATGTTAAGTCTGTCCACTGTGTCTGCTTCTGAGCTTAGTTAGAAGGCTGGAGAAATGTTCCTTGTTATTTTCTATTCTGCTGTTTATAATTTTAATCAGACTTTAAAGGAACTATGTAGTTATCTTACATTATTTTTCTTCACAATCAAAATTCAGATTCTTTATAATCTTGATTTTTCTTTCCGTGAGCCCATATATCGTAACTTATAAATGAAAAGACAATAGGAAAGTAGACATTTCTCTTTGCATCTCCTTTTGGACAGCATCCAAATATACCAGGGCTAATAATAGGACTGAAAGAGACCGAATAGAACTTCTCCAAGATGCAGAACCTTTGGATTTTAATGCAGAAACATTCAATGATGATCCTCTTGAGTCTGAATCAGGAAGGTAAGTTCTGATTATGTCATTTTGACTCTAGCATTCCTCTGAAATTTTAACATATTGACAAAATTGGAAACAAGTGATAAATGAACATAAGAAAAATATCCATCTTTACTACTAATAAAAAATATACTGAGTAATCTTTGATGCTATTTTATGCCCTTTAATATTTTTATATTTTAAAAATTATACTATTCAACAGTGTTAATTAAAATAGGATTCTTCATATTATACATAAGAAAAAAGAATTTATATGTATATGTATGTAAATATGCCTATTTCTGGAAATTCTATTTATGAAGCTTATTATATTTAGCAATAGCTTCATAATTATGTCTTGATAGCAGACACACTTCTAAGTACTTTAGCAGTACTTTATTTTATGGTTACAAATCCAACTGGATTTATATCCAGAGAGGCTTGATAATTTGCCTAGAGCCATTTCTAAATGGCAAGTCAGGCATTCAGACTCTAGTGTTCTTATTACAAACATACTTTTAGCAACTATGCTATAAGGAAATAATTAAACAAAAGCAAAATGTCAAATGCACAAAGATGTTGCTATATTATTGCCTATAAATAACAAAAACCTAGAATCTCCTATTTATATTCAACAATTGAGAGTGGTAATTACACTATTTAGTCTCCTGGGTATGTCTTACATAGCCATTTTTTAAAAATATCCCTTACTCACTGGGGATTTAGCTCAGTGATTAGAGTGCTTGCCTTGCAAGCACAAGGGCCTGAGTTCGATCCCCGGCACCACAAAAAAAAAAAAAAAAAAAAAAAAAGAAACCACCAAAAATATCCCTTACTCTGTCATACATGTATTCTAGGCTCTAAAATAATTGCTGGTTGATTTATAATTCTTTTGGATAATATCTTTGAAAGGTAAGTTTCTGCTTTTAGCTACTGATCGATTTTTATAGAGCATACATATTATATAGTTACTTCCTTTTAAGGTGATCTCATTTTCCTCTCCTATATTATTTTTGATGGCTCAGATCATTTCTTTATGTTCACCTTTTAGATATCAGCCTGGTGGACGATATCTCTCCATGTCTTCCAGTATAATATTTGAAGATATCTAAAATCTGACAAAATTCATGGAACAACTAAACAAGGTCAACACATCACATCAGTTCAGTTTTTATAAACATCTGTGTGCCCCAGAATTTCCTCTGTATTCTCAATGAAAAGTGTCAGTATAACAAAAAAGACACCAAGAATTAATTACATCTTAGTAATTATAGTTCATTAGAGTATTATCATTCTAATAGGATTTATCACATACCATTCCCTGAGTGTCTGCCTTAGAAATACAGTTACAGTGGAAGGATTTAATTGATGATAAAGATCAGTATACGTTGAGAACATATGTTCAGTTTCATGTGAATTTTTTTTTAGGAGAATTATTTAAAGGTTCAAGAAAACTGTAAGTCATACTAAATAGTATACATTTTATTATTGTGATTTATTTTTGCTGTTTCTAAAAAATGTGTTCAACCTGTATTTCCCAAAGAAATGTAAATGAATGGAGACCTCAAGTAATAACCATATTCACAAAACCCATGTCTTAAAACTTACTTACTAGACATAACTGAATGTAAAAAGCTCTTTTTCAAATCTGTATGCAAATTTGTGGGATATTTTGCATGAATAATTAGGATTATATTTCAACTAATAGTGTTAGTGTCTTTAGCATATGCACTCCAATCAAGTGATACATTATTTTTTCAGTCTTTGTAGTAAATGGATTTTAAAAAATGCTTTAGTATAGCTTTAGAAAAGATTTTCATTTTAGAGGGAAATAATTCACTTTTGTCATTTAGCATATTGATTTAAGTATTGATCATTCCATTCAAAAGGAAACCTTAAATATTGATAATAAATAGGTTTTTTTTTAATTGCCAAAGAGTTCTGCAGAATTGTCTATTTAAAGGTGCTTGTTTACACTTTTTGAAAAAAAAACACGTGGCTATTCAAATATAAGATGTGAATCTATTTACTACTTAAATTTTGCTTTGCAGAAAACAGAAAACTGTATTAGGACAGAATATATTATACTATATAATAATAACTTATTGGTTAATTGTGCTTATTATTTCAACTTGATTGTTTTAATCTTTGTGTTTAAGCCACAGGTAGGTATTATATTTTAAAGCACCAGTGTTTTATTGCAAAGTGAACATGGCATAATGCAACATGCTTACAGAGAGTTTTTTATGCCTCTGAAAATATTGATAACTCTCATAAAATCCATGCTACATTGAGTAACCACGCTTGAGCTTGCCTACATCAATCTCAATTTTTTTTTTCCCCTGGAGGTATTGGAGATTGACCTCAGGGCCTTCAAACTGAGCTACATCCCAGGCCCTGTTTTGTTTTGTTTTATTTTATCTTGATTTGTTTTGTTTTGTTTTGAGACAGAGTCTCAACAAAATCATGAAGTGGGCTTGAACTTTTGATCCTTTCTGTTTCAGCCTCCCAGAATGCTGGGATTGCAGGTGTAAACCATTACACCTGGCTGCTCATTCTCAGTTTAACACTTAACATCCTTTACTGAGCATTACTAGTGCTTATTTTCCCTTTCAAGTGTCTCCACTTAAAAATGTATTCTAGGATTATCCTAATAATATGATTGTATGTTTCTTGATAATTTTTCTGAGTCATAAATTTTAAAATTTTATTTTCCTCTTTAATGAGTATTATCATGTAAAACATAGTTCTATCCAAGTACTAATGTTCTTTCTTTTCTTTTCTTTCTTTCTTTCTTTCTTTCTTTCTTTCTTTTTTTTTTTTTTTGGTGCTGAAGCTAGAACCCAAGGCCTTGTATATGTTAGGCAAGTGCTGTACTACTGAGCTAAACCCACAGCCACTATCTGTTTATCGATCTTTAAGTTTTTATGATCTTTGAGATTATATCCACTTTAAAATGGGTAGATGTATTCTCAGTTGGAGGTCATATAGCCTGCTCATTTGAGGACACACACATAGCCTTTTATTGTGAAGTGTGGTCAGAGAGCAATAGGCCAGGAGAAATGATAATTTAATATTGTTTGTAATTTCGTGATTGACTCAGTGAATACTTTGGGCAGACCATGTAACCTTTCAGTGCCTCAACTTCTTCGTTTGCAGAATGAAGAAGATATTTGCTATTTCCCTACTGATCTACCTCACAAAACTATTGTGAGGGAGTTGAGTTGAGGTTTATGGACAGGAGTATAGACAGAAAAAAGTTACCTGTGCCGTGTTCCCTAGTGGTACCTGAAGGTGTTGGATGTGGGAAACGATCATCCCATTTGAAAGGGGTCCAGTTTCTTATTGTACAGAGAAGCTTATAGGTCTTCAAAGCAAAAACCTCTTTCTGAAGTAATTCATCAAAAGTCCTGTGAAAATCTGTTTTAGTATTTGGTCTAGTATTTGGGTTTACTTTGGAATATTTTTCTTAAGAATAATGTTTCTCATCAGGTTTTATTATGAAACTCAGATGCTGTGTAAAGAAGCAGAAAAAGAAATTGTCCAGTTATTTTAATAACTAATTTTAATTGTGCCATAGGTGAATCGATAGGAATGTATAAAGAAAGGTTACACTTTCCTTTACTATTAAATTTTTTATGGTTATAATAATTTAAGCACATGTATATATACTTCACAAATATTATAGATTCCCTTTATTACTTTTGAGTCATTTCCAAAATAATTTTGGTTGGTTCTATGATCCCAGGTCTTCAAATTTTAAAGCAGAGTTTGTCTTACAGGATTTTATATGTAACCACATAGGAAAGTTGCTTTGCTGGGTAAATTTGAGTTTGAAAGGCATTGATTTAACCTCTGAAAACTAAGAGTTTATCTCTGGGAAACTAAGCTAATATTTGTTAAGCCACCTTATGTAAAAAACTGTATATATACAAAAAGTTTTCTGTTCTGAGAAGCTTATTGACTTGTAATGGCATCAGTTGTAAAGTATTACTACTAAATTCATATCCTTTACATGCAAAGTGCATTTCTTAAAGGCATATTTCTGATAATTACTTTTTGATCTCTTTCTTACATGATAATGAGTATCTGATTAGAGTTTTCTTAATTATTTTTCAAAGTAGTTGTTAAGTAAGGATATTCAGTAAACTAGTGATTCAGAATAACCAATAAAGTTATATTAACCTATAAATTTCGTGAATCACTTGTGAATTGCGAGTTAACTTTTTGTGACACAAATAATTTATCAATAGAGTATTTTTGTCAAAAACTATTTACTTTTAATTTTTTTGGTACAGTACTGAGGATTGAACCCAGGGCCTTTGTACTAAGCTACATCCCATCCCTTTAAAAATTTTTTTTCATTCGATACAGGATCTCACCAATTTGCTAAGTTGCTGGGGCTGGGTTTGTACTCAAAATCCTCCTATCTCAGCCTCCCCAAATGTCACCATACCCAGCTTAAAAAACACTCTTAAGAAATAAAGCACAGTATACGTCTAATTATTAAAAATCGATTATCTTCCAAATTAATACAGGGGCTTTAGAATAATTTCGTGGTACAAAAGGCCCTCTTTTTACAAAAGTGGCAGAAACTAAATCACAGCATTAGTTTTCCCTTTATAAAGAATAGGTCAGAGAATTCAACAGTATAAACATTCAGAAAAGTAATGCTGTCAGTTGATTTGTTTTTTGCCTCTACTATTTGCTTAGATTATCACTTCTGAAATTTAAGCAAAATAAGTACCTATGTTAAATGTGGATAGGAAGGTCAACATGTATGCTTTTTAAAGGTACGTTTTACCATGTTAATGAGGGAATTTTCATTTAAGTTCATTAGCAAACTTCATTTTTAATACATTTAGTTTTAGAGAATGTTCTTAGTGGTGTATTGATTAGCATAGTAAAGGAAAAACACATTCTCCATATTACAGTTAACACTATTCAGTAAGATCAGTTTTGTACTTGTGATTTCAATGGGCTAGACCTGAAAATCAGAAGGATAGTTGCACTAAAAAGACATGTTCCTGAGAAATCTTAGCATACTTGAATCTCTGAAGTATAATAGATTGTGTCATATTAAATTCTAAATGTTAAGAAGCAAATGGATTTAGGGTTTCATCTTTCTTCTCTGCCTGCTTTTGTCCCTTTTTCCCTCCTTATGCCTTCCTTCCTTTCTGAGACTTCTCTTTATCATATAGCTTTCAAAGTGCTAATAGATTTTTCTTCTGTTTTGTGTATACAGTTGTTTTTGATGAGAAGTACGTTCAAAAGGAATACATCTGACTACAAATCCCACTACTTGAAATAGCAGTAATATACCTAATGTAAAGTAGTGAAACACAGATTTTGCTAGACAAGTAGGCAACATCTGAAGGTAAAAGGGAAGTGTGCTGGGCCAGTGTGTTGTCATTTAGGTCACTAAGGAGGGCACTTTAGTGAAATAATTATTTCAGTGTAATGTTTTCCCATAAAAATGTATTCCCCAAAAAAGGGCAAGAACATCCCAAAACATTAAGAACCTTAAGGCCTTTTTCCTAGAAAGGAATTCATAAGTAATATACATTATTAAATATTTCTTTAGGAGACTGGAAGTGATATAAGAGGATTACAGGAGGTTCTCTTAAATACGAATGCCTCTCTGTGTAGGGTACTTGAGCCCAGCGACAGTGTTATCTCCTTTCCAAACCCCTAGACACCAGGCTGAGTGAGCCATCTGCCCCAGAAGATGCCCCCTTCCCATTGACTGGGGAGCATGTCCTCACCTCTAATTCCTTCAATGTCCAGCCTGGTTTAACTGAAATGTTATTTCCATTTTCAAAGATTTGGTCATTGAGCTCAGCTAAGCTTAGGTATAATTTTTTTTTTATAATTTTAAAATCAATCTTTCCTTCTTTGTCTGTCTCTGTCTCTCTCTCAGTTTTGCTCTCGCTCTCTCTCCCTTCCCTCTCCTTCCCCCTTCCCTCTTCCTCTCTCTCCCTCTCCCTCTCTCTCCCCCCTCTCCTCTCCCTTCCTCTCTTCAACTCCATGCTTACTTCCCTCTTCTCCCTTCCACTTTCCTTTCTTGACAAGGTCTCTCTGTTTTGCCCAGGCTAGTCTAAACTTACGGGCTCAAGTGATTCTCCCGCCTCAGCCTCTTGAGTAGTTGGGACTACAGGTGTGCATCTGGCTATTACATTTCTTAATAAAGCAAAACTATTGAAATATTTCTCATCTTAGGTAACCTAAAATATATTTGCTTTTAATTAACTTTTTTTTTCTGGAAAATCTTTTCTTTTGTGGTTCTCTTGATCTCAAATTATTTTGTTAAAGGAGAATTTTACTGTATTTGGTTCAAAAAAAGTGTCTTACTATCAAAGAGTGTCTTACTATGGCAGACATATGTAAAGTTATAATTTGATAAATGGTACAACACCATTTAGAGTTGACATTATTAATGAATCTTGTCAACCTACCCAGAGCTGTGTTTATCAAAAGGATGCTAGCTAACAACTTCCCTACTTAGTATAATACCACGTTGTAGGGGAGAGACTGTGTATTTTTTTTTAAATCCAATGGATTTAAACAATCCAATGGATTTGTTTTTGTCCATATTTTGAAACCAACTTGAAGGATTTTTCTCATTTTAGAGGGTAGAAAATATGTAGACCTATCTTTCAAATTATTATAATCTAATATATATTTATAAATTATGGCATTGAAAAATACAAAAGAACTCTAATATTAATGTTGTTACTTCCTGCTATTTAATTTTTATAATGTTTTTTGTAAGTAACTAATTGTAGTACTGCTTTTAGAGTTTTAAATTTTTTCTCAAATAAGTTCTGACCAGACCTTAGGAAAAATATTCTAAAGTTTGGTAGTCTAACATGAATTTGAAATATTCCTACATCATATATATATGTATATATATTTTATTTAGTACGCAAGCAAATTATACCAAAAGCCTAACTTCTGTGTTGCATTAATAAAATAAAGTGCTTGTTGTTTTCCCTTCCTCTTATTCAGTTGATTAGGTGAAATAGAAGATAAATTTTCTCAAATGTGCATCTGATCATAGTTTTTCAAAATGTCAACTATGTTCATTTTTAGTGCATGATGCCAAATTTATCTTTACTCAGCCATTATTACCTGATCTGACAAATGTTTTCCTATCTGACCAGTGGGTTGTAGATTTAAGTATTTTTCTCTGTAGATTCTCACTACACTTTCAAATATGTATTTGTAAATAGCTGGAAAGTGCTACCTGTAAGTATGTTAGTATTTTTGACCTTATCTATGCATAAAGGTTTCTCAGTTTGATTTTGACAAACTTGTTGACTTGCAGTTCCTTTGTGGTATTGTAACTTATTGTGATGTAATGAATTTTTTGAAATGTTTATATGATTAGTTGTTAAAATATGGAAAATTATGTAGCTGTGCATGAAATAAACTATATTTCTATAAGTTATGAAGAATTTTGCTAATTATTTATACCTTTCATTTGAGATAAACTCTTAGATTTGGACAATTTTTTTCCTTAAAAATTTAGTAGCAAATCTTACAAAAGAAATGTTTTAAGATAAATAATTAAATATGTGTAAAAAATATGTGTTTTAGGTTACCCATTACTTTATTTGTGATTTTAGTTGAAACAAAAGTAATTATGAAAATTAGAGTAGATACCAATAAAATTGAAAATAGTAAAACAAGAAAAAAAATTAACAAATCCAAAAGGTGGCTTTTTTTAAAAGATGAATAAAGTGACAAAACTCTAACTAGCCTTACGAGGAAAACATGAAACAGACTGGTTTTCTATATGCCAAAAATAAACAATTGAAAATTTAAATTAAAAGCAATAGCATATATGTAAGCACTCCAAAAATGAAATACTTAGGTAAATCTAACAAAGTCTGTACAAGATCTATATGAGGAAAACTACAAAACTCTGATGAGGAATCAGAGAACTAAATAAATGGAGAGAGATTATATATTCATGAATGGGAATACTCAATATAGTGAGGATATAATTTCTTCCTATTTTGAGCTGTAGATTCAGTGCAATCCAATTCAAAATCCTAGTAAGTTGTTTTGTAGATATTGACAAACTGCTTCAAAAGTTTATATGAACAACAAATTCGGAGGACTAACCCTATCTGACTTCAAGGCTTAAAGGTATGGTAATTAAGACATTGTAGTATTAGTGAAAGAACAAATAAATGGAACAAAATAGCCCAGGAATAGATACACATAAATATATTCAGCTGATATTTGACAAAGGAAGAAAAGCAATTAAATGGAGAAAAGAGTCTTTTCAACAAATGGCAGAACAACTGAATACATGCAAAAAATGTGTCTGCACACTAAATAGCTTTCACAAAAATTAACTCAAAATTAGCCATAGACTTAAAAGTAAAACACAAAACTACAAAACTTCTAGAATATAAACAGGAAAGAATCTAGGTGATCTTGGGTTTGTCAATGAATGTTTAGATACAACACTAAAATCATAATCTACTAAAGAAAACTGAAAGTTGGACTTTATAAAAATTAAACTTCTGGAGCTGGGGATTTAGCTCAGTGATTAGAGTGCTTGCCTTGCAAGCACAAGGGCCTGAGTTCGATCCCCGGCACCACACACAAAAAAAAAACAAAAACAAAAAACAACAACAACAAAAAAAATTAAACTGCTCTGAACAAGACACCATTAAGAGAATGAAAAGACATGCCACTTGCAGAAGCAGTTCTGGAAGTCCTCTTTTGTGAGTGTATTTATGAGGTGTGATTAAAAAAAAAATAGCAGGCTTGTAAAAACATTATGGTGTGTCTGCATCCTCTTTATTCACTGGGTCTGGCACCCTGTGATCGTGGTTCTTTCCCAGAGTCAAAATGACCATGAAAGGTAAATATTTTGAACCTATTCAAGACACCAAGCCAGCTGTGACAAAACAATAGACAGGAAAGAAGATTTCCAGAACTGCTTCAGAAAGTAGCAAGAACAATAGAATAAGTGTGTCTGAAGTAAGGGAGAGTAAGGAGGATTACTGATTACATATGTGTGTGTGTGTGTGTGTGTGTTTACTGCAATACATTTTAAAAAATTGTTTTGGGAATGTGGATTATATGTGATCATATCTTGATCTTTTTTGATCCTCTTTCCTTCCCCTCCCTTCTTCTTTCCCCTCTCCTCCGTATCTGTTTCTCATCTCCAAAAAAATCTACCTTCCCATCTCTCTTTCATTTTGCACTTTAAATATATGAATCATGTTACTTAAAATGTTAACGTTTCTGATATCCGATCCTTTATGTCTCTTTCCTTGTTTGATTTTCCTTAGTAGCATTTGCCATTACCATATTATATATTTCATTTATTAGTGTGTTTTGGATTTTTCTTTCCTGCAAAACAATGCCTGCCATAATTACTAGTCATTGATTAGTTTGGAACTTGATACCAATAATTTATATTGCGAATGCATTACACAAAGTACAAGAGCAGCAGGTGGACAGGAGCCTTGTGATGCCTGGTAATTCTCCTTCCCGCTTCCTTCCTCTTTCCCTCTCCTCCTTCTCTCCTCACAATAGGCATAGTAGATGTATAAGAATGTGATGCTTTAAATTCATATTTTAAAAAACCCATAGACGGAAAATGATAATAGCACAAACAGGATGCAAGAGCCCACTTAAGGAATCCTCTACCTGCTTTAGAGTTGCGAAAGCCTTTCCTAATGCTAGTTTTGGTTTGAGGAGAGTGCAAAGGCAGCTTCCTGATGTACCTACCAGTCCAGAGCTGACTTTAAAAAAGACAGAATTAGAAGCTGTAGTGCCTGGGCAGAGTATGGAAAGATACCAGTCCTATTTCATGATACTCATTCAGATTTATAGAAGCAGCTTTCAAAGTTCAGTCCTGCAGGTAAAGACCTGAAGAGTTAGGACAGTAACACCTCTGCAGGAACGCCACCTTCTAAAAGGGCCCTCAGGGGTAGAGTCCAGGGATGATTAAGTGATTTCCCTTCCGAGGAGGAGGAGGTTCCGGGCTTGGAACTCCAGTGAGAGATTTTAAGTGGGTCTGGGGTGAAAGGAGAGGGAACAGCAATAGAGGCAGTTTATTATAAGGAAGGTCGATGATCACAAGTTCGAGAGTGTCCATAAGGGGTGAATCATTTGAAGGTAGACTATTTTCAACATGATTTTCCACAGTCACTACCACTCCCGGTCACAGTACAGTACTTTTTAGATTGCGAGGAGGACAGTGGTTACATAGTTAAGGATCAGCTCAGCAACCCCTCCTACTGAGTCCCCAGAGTTTGGGAGGGTGAGGACAGAATGACCAATCTAGCACCACAGGAGGAGGGGAGAAGACAGCCAGGACCCCGGTGTCACATTTCCCTTCCTTGCAGCCCGCGCCTTCCGAATCCCTCGGCCAGGCTGGGGGAGGGGCGCACAGCGGAGGGCTCCCTGCCTCCCACCGGGCTGAGCACCGCGAGCCGCTTCTCCTGCACTGCCTTCTTGTCGGGACCCTGCTTTCAGAGGCCGTCAGACTCTAACTATATCCATGATGGCTAAGTGTGGAAAGCCAGAAATCGGGGCTTCCGGGATACTCGCGCCCCCAGGGCTCAGGGGAACAGCGCTTGATGCGGGGGCTGGGGGTGGGGGTATTGGCTGGACTTCGTGTACTGGGTTGGAGGAAGAAGAGCACGACACCCTGGGCTGCCTTTTCTAGGGCTCAGGGGGACTTTCCGAGGTCACAACAAACCGAGCTCTACCGGGTTTCTGGGGCCAGGGCAGGTTCTTCCTGGGTCCACATTGCAGATTTCCGGAAGCTGCATGCGGAGTTGCGGTGAGGCAGGAAAGTTTATTTCCTGACAGTAAGGGCAGAGGAGGGTTTCCATTTAGAAGAGAGGTGGAGAACTGGAGAGCACACAGGTCATTTGGATCTTTTGGTCTTTCGGATCTCATTTCCTTTCACCTTACCAGCTGACAAGATGTTCATGTTGTGGCTGGTTTTGTGTATGCTGTGGTTTCGGTGTTATTTCCTTTACTTTTGACTTGAGGGAATATTATCAGAGGAAAGGACAAAAACACACCCAGGTAAAGGAATCACCCTACGATTGAGCATCCTCAACCTGTACGCGGCTCTACTAGATCATTTTATATCACAGAATTAGGGAGCAGGGAGCAGGAAGGAGGCACGGATCATCTCATTCAGTCCTCCCTTTGACTTCCTGAGTGGGGATGAAGTCAGGGAAGTGCGGGGTTTTTGCAAGAGTACATTCAGTCTCTAAAGGCATAGAGGGAACTACTCAGTTTCCTACCCCAAGACCATCCTTTTCCTTTCTGTCCTCAAGCCCTTTACCTGGGGGGGGGGGGGGGTGTAGGAGGGAGGTGTTCAAAAATCACTATTAAAAACTCACGATTCCACTTCTACTCATTTTTTCTTCTTTTGGACCTTAGCAGTAGTGAAGCACGATAACTTCTTTACTTCTTAAAAGTCTCCTGTCCCCCCTGACACCCTCCAAGAGACAGCTGGTGTGGATTCTGAGGTGCTGACTCCCTATTTTGCCTCAGAATGGACCTACTCACAAAGACCCACCCTAAATGGCTGCATATCTGGAGACCCTCTTCTCCCTGGCTCCCAGTTCTTGCAAGGATTAAAAGGTGAGCAAAGAAGTGCAGGAAATTTGTACTCTGTATATCCCTATACTATTGGAACAATTGGTGAGATTTGAATAGATCTACAGATAATGTTAATCCTATTGCATCTATGTTAAATGACACATTCATAATGAAGGTTGTTCCACTAGGAAGATATAATATCTGAAAATATAATAATGTCAATGTATTTGCATGCCATAACACATCTTCAAAGAGTATTCCTCCACAATTCAGAGAGCTAGAAGAAAAAAATGGAATAATATTGAGAGTGTTTTAAATCACTCTAATGAAAATGTCAAATATTTGTAAGGTAGTAATTATAAGGTAGCTCACTCTAACCACTGAGCTACAATGATCACTGACTCATAGTACCCCACCAAGTTCACCCAGAGAATTTTGAAGTTAACCCTAGCTATTACAGCACTCCTCCTATAAAGCTTTAGAATACATCACCAAGAATTTTCCTTTTTACATACAACAGTAACATTTTGATGTGCCCTCAGATAATAGTGTCTACTTCATACTGTCAAATATTCACTGTTCATGTCTCTGACTGACATAACAGCGATCAGAACTCTTTGACAGAGATGCAAAACTTTTTAGAGTTTAACAGAGTCACCTTATATTCGTCTCTTTTCCATTTTGGGACAAAAGATTCAACACCCACAACTTAAAGACGAGGTCTGTTTTGGCTCAGTTCAAGCTTGGCTGGCTCCAAGCCAAAAACATCATGGTGGAAAGTCATGGTGGAGGAAAGCTATTGAACCCATGGCAGCCAAGAAAGAGAAGGGAGGAACCAGGGATAAGAATGTACTCTTCCTGCTGACCCCCGCCCCGGGAGCCACTTCCATCCAGGCCCCACCTTCAAATAGCACATTCGCCTATTGAACTCATCAAAGGATTAATTCACTGGTGACCCAATCACCTATCAATGTGATTTGGGGGCATTTGAAATCTAAACCGCAGTACAAACACTGTCTAAATTTTGGTCGCTTTTGATTTCTGATCTTTCATGTCTCCTCTACTGTATTTTTATCTCGTAGCACTAACACACTTCATTTTGATGGATGTATTCATATTGCTGATCACCTGACCTCATCACAAGGCTAGACATTCTGGGAGGGCAGGTGTTATTTTTTTCTTTTTTCTTTTTCTGTTCATTATTCTGTCTGCACCAAAAGGCAGTGTATAGTGCAAAATTAGCATAATTATCCATATGATCTTCTGGCATATGGATAAGTTTGGAGGTAGAGAACTTATCCTTCATTTTCCTAGTACATCAGAAGAGACAGGAGAATAACAGATGGGCTAATGAGGGCATTGTAGAGCTTGCTAAAGTGTGAATATTCTCTCTGTTTTATTGCAATAGGTTAAGGTTCTGAAGGGTTACACAAACATGTACTGATGTAAGGCTCTCAATTCATGTTTATGAAACAAAGATATTATAAGGTACATTAGAGTGCAGAATACAAGGGCTGACTTCACCCTATAGATATGAAATGCAGAAGAGGATGTTCTATGTCCATTTGAGAGTTGCACTAACAACTTGTCAAGTCAATCCTATTTTGATGACAGAATGGCAAAGTGGTGTCCTCCCTTCACTAGACTTGAGGACACAAGGAACAGATTTGGAAGCTGTCCTCAGTTTGCTTTTGGAAGAATGTGGAGTCAGACTGAACTCTTATTTCTGATTTTCATTCAGAATCATTATCACTGTTAGAGATTCAGTTCTTCTGGGGAAAAAACCTGAATTTCCTGAGGTTCTTAGTAGTTAGGACACTAGCACGTTAATGTAGAATATGTTACTTATGAGGAAAACTGAACAATCAATACAGGTGGTTTTTCTTTGCATCATTTATGCTCAAGGGTGGCTGCAAACCTCAGCCCATTCTACAGCTAGAGAAATCTTCTGCTGACCAAAAATATCTCACCCATTTCAGTGGGGCCAGGCAGGTCTGCACGCTTTGGGGAAGCAGCTAGGAGAGCAGACCAGCAGCTCATTTAAGGAAGTCAGTGGGTAGGAATGAGGCTTGTGATTGAACTGTGGGATTCTCTCTTTCTCTGTAAATGGTGCTCATGTTGTTTCTGTGGTGTTAGATGTACAGTATCTTTGTTCCCATCAAGGTGACGTTCAGAAGACATGGTGAATAACCATCTCCCCTGAATTTCATAAGCTAATTCAGAGTTGAGTCAAGGAAGAACAAGGGCTTAGAGACAGACCAGTTCTCCATTCATTTCTGGCCTCAGACAGTTTTTTGTAGGCATGTGTTGGACTGTATTCATTTGAAGACTCCAACTCCAGAAATTTCTCTCTGGGCAGCTCTGTTCCCTGGTATTCTGCCTTGTGAATTCTACTGGCTCTTTCCTCCTCACAATCGGAGCTCAGTCTCCTCCTGTGAGGGAGATGGCTGAGCTACATGTGGGTATTGCTTCCGTGGCCCAGGGAGTTGTCTCTAGCCAGTAGTCAGTGTCCTGTACTGCCTGGTGTTCACTGTCTAAAGAGCATTTTTCATCTCTTTTCTGTTTCCCATTTTTAATTGTGTAAATTAGCAAAATAAATCGGGTCCTTGTTGCTTCCTGTGGCTGTGTACTGAAGTTCTTTACTTCAATTTAAAAGAGACAACAACACTTCTTTGAAATAAATCTGACACAGAAGAAGCTATATATATTTAAAAATATAATTTGATATGTTTGAATACATATATACCTTTATTCAACATAATGAATATATAAACATCCCCAGATGATTTTTCATGTACTTTCAACCCCTTCTCCTTTCTTTGCTGTATTTGTTCATTTGCATCCTCTACAATTTATTACTCAGTATGGTTACTTTGATATTCATTGATACTGTACACATACACACTTTATTCATATTTAATTGTTATCACAATGTGTTGATCCAGTTGCCTGTTGATAGAAATTTGAGTTGTGTCTAGTTTTGGGGTAGTAGAAATAAATATGTATTGATATTTGTGTACTACTCTTTGTATAAACATATATTTTCTTTTCTCTTGTAATCCAGTCATTCTTGGGATCAGACTGATTTTTTTATACCTCTGTCTTGTGTCTACAAGAAGTAAGTATATTCTCTAGGTAAGACAGATGCTTTCAGATGTTTATATGTAGCTTGAGCTTGAAATTTTGAGGCATTTTTCCAACACAATTAGCAGCAACCAGCCATCCTCATTATATTTTGGTTCTACCAAAACATTTTATGGTATGATGGTTGCCCAGCAACTTGCTCCTCATTAATACTTTATTAAGAGTCCAGTGGAGTGTTGTGCAAGCATTTTATGCTACATCACACTGTGAATGATCAGTGGCCTCTTTACCAGTGGAAATAGTCCTAGCACTTTCATGTATAATCAGTCATATTCTAGAACCAGTGCCAGAAATCCACATTCAGAACAGGAAAAAAAAATTCCAGAAGAGGAAAAAATCCCCACATGTATAAACTGTTGGTAATTATATCAGCTGCTTATAAAAGAAACAAAGAAATGCGTGGCTTAAATATTTGGGAGTTTTTACTTTTGCTTTTCTTTGACGAAGCCTAGGGGCAGATTTGAGGATGAGGATGGTGGCTCCTTCATGCTGTCCATGCTTCGCTGTCATCTGTTTTGTGTTTGTATTTTTTATTGTTTTTACCTTTGATCTCCATTCCTAAATTACTAAACCAAACTGCCTCCCTGATAGGTGGCTTTCATGAAATGCCCTACATTCAAATGATTGTTCCATCATTTTGCTTTTGCATTCTCAGACAGAATAAAATTCCACCTCAAAAGTTTTAAATATTTAGTGTCTGTTGGATTAAGTCATTGAGATGAAAGCTTTAGAGATAGCAGGTTACTGTGGAAGAACCACATTTTCTGGCTGCTTAATTATAGAGTTATAGAACATATCCCAAAACTATATCCTAAAACAATTCCAAACAAGTCAAAGCAGTCACTGTATATATTTCCTGCAGAAATTTAAAAGAAGAGCAAATCCCCTTTCCAATTCCAGAAGAGAATTTGCCTGAAAATCTGTTGTCCTCAGTGCCTATGTCTACAGCATTCTCTGAGAGCTCATGCTGCAGTAGTGAGGCACACAGCCCATAATCGTGTCACATGCAAGTGTGTGTGTGTGTGTGTGTTTGATACAAGATTTCTTTTCTATCATTTTTATAAAACCTCTTGAAATGGTTGTGACAACAGTATATTACGGGACAGATGTGAAGTTCTCTTTATGGAAGACAGAGCTCCGATTTCATTCCCCTCAGGATGAACAGAAACAACTTCAAAAACTTTTATTTTTTTGTTTTTGTTTTGATTTCGTTTTTGTTTTTTTGAGACACAGTCTTGCTATGTATTCCATGCTGGCCTTGAATTCCTGGTGATCCTCCTGCCTCAGCCTCTCTACTGCTGGGATTACAGGTGTGTGTCACCATACCGGGCTCTCAAGAACTTTTCTTGTAACTCTGTTTCTCCACCCAGAGTGTATTGTCCTCTCCTAATACTTGGTAGTTTACTGGGACAGACTTTGTGTTCCCTGCTTCTGCATACTTCCCCTAATCCCTAAATCTCTTTAAAATTGGCTAGAGCTAGATGTCTCCAAGTCTCCCCCTAAGGGGTGTAGGCATGGTCCTGACGGAACAGAAATTGCAGTCCATCGTTTTCCTGTTTAGAATGGCTTCATAACTCCCACTGCATGAAATACAAGTCATACTCAATAAAGTACAAACCGGATGATTTAATATATATGAATTTGAATAAATATAAACTAATCTGCAGTGACAAACAGCAGAGCGCATTTGCATGGGCCTTTGGACAGAAAATAATGCAGTGTATCTTGATTTTGCTGGTAGTTTTGTCTGTGTGCACATCTATGAAAACTCATGAATGACAAACTTTAAGTGAATGTGGTTTTTGTATAGAAAAAACACCTTAAAATAAGTTTGAAGAGACTAAGGATGAGATGCATTTTAATTCTTTTGCAGATGACTATCTTAAAATTTAGCATTTGTAAATTATTGTTGCATTTGAATATATCTAAAGATGAACACATTTTAATGATTTCCAAAATAATATTAGGGCACTTTGAAGAGAGAGGAGGAAGTATGTGTGTACAAGAAGCAGAGCCATCCCCTAGGGAATGGTAGTACTAATGATAAACAGCCTAATGTTGGAGATCAAGTTCACATAATCAGACCTAATGTAAGTTTATTTTATGAGTGGAACTTAAGAGTCTTTCCATAACTATATATATGGAATTGCACATTTGAAAAATTGTAAGCACAGATAAAATATTTAATTACTGAAATTTAAATGGTGTCTATGAGATGTGACGCACACTGTGAATTTGTTTATAAAAACATACACAGTTGCTCCTGACTTACACAAGCATAAACTCATTGTAAGTTGAAAAGATTACAAGTTAAATACATTTAATACACCTGAGCTACCAAACATTATAATTTAACAACACAGCACACTATAGGGTATTAGTTGTTTTTCTTTTTGATCTTGGCTGACTGGAAATGTGGCTTGCTGCCTAGAAAGAGATCAAAATTCAAAATTTCAAATGTGGTTTGTACTATAGGCATACCACATATGCACTATCATAAATTCAAAAATTATAAGTGAGCCCATTGCAAACTTGGGAAAGTCTATATTTAGGGGTGCATTTTCAGATCTTGAAATGAGGGTTAATAAGTCACTTTTTTATTATGTAGTTATTCTTTTTCCTTATATGTAACTACATCACAACAAGCCACAGTCACATAATGATTATGTACTCATCTGCACTGTTAATGTTATTATCCCTTCATATCAATCTTCTCTTCCTTCATTTATCATATTCCAGTTGTAGGTTATTGTGAGATAGTTTTTTGTTTAAATGTCACCAGTTATCCATGTAAAAGTAATACCTAAGGCCTGACACAAACTTCTTAAAAAAAGAAGTAGCTATTTCCAAAGAGCAGATGTTATAGTAGAAATATTCTTAGTACTAATGTGTTTTACACAGTTCACCAATTTATTTTGAAAAAACTTGACTGAATTCACACTTGCACAAGGTACTATGGATGATACAAAGATGAACCAAACTCTCTCATAAGAGTTCTTAGCTGACTTTTACTATCTTAGTGATTTATTAAAGACAGATTTATCTGCCAGTGGCTGGTTTTCTTAATAGGTAATTAGTTTAGCTTCACAATTGAATTTAGTGTATGTAGAGTGGCACAGCTCAATACCACTAGGTCTGCAATAGCGCAGAGAGGTATTTTTGGGCAAAATGATTGGTGGCATTCAGAGAAGATGTTCAGAACTGCCTTGACGTGAAGGTGGGAAGTACACCGAACCTCTGCATGTATCAGAAGCTGCTTATTGCTTGGTAGATGTTATGTACCATAATCAAGCTGGTCCCATTCTTCTGGAAATAACATCTAATTCTAAAAGACAGCCAAAGGAACTAATATTGAACACATGGTCTTTTCTTGCTCCTCAAATCATGCTCTGTAGGAAATCTTTCCAACCAATGTCAAGGTTTACTAAATCCGGTCATTTGTGGGCAAGTCTACGTAGTTGATAAGTAGATACATTGCCCATTTCAGAGATCAGCTACCACACTTGAGAATGTATATCCGGTAAGATAAAGAACAGGAGGAGGAACTCAAGTCTTCATAGTTACAGCCTTGTTTCTTTGCATCTCTCCCCAACCAAAGAGAGCAGAGGAATGGGAAGGATGTGTGTGTGTATGTGTGTGCAGGGGTGTGGATGTCGTAGACACCCAATGAAAAAGAGTGTGCTTCAGATAATTTCCACTACACAGGACCTCTAGAGTACTTTTTATCTGGAAAACTTATTTCCAAGGAAGAAGTGTAAAAACAGAAGTGAAATGTGAGGAAAAGAAAGAAGAGCAGAAACCAAGAATGGAAACAGCAGATATCAGTGTGTAAATGTAGATTAATAGTAGGCCATTGAGTCACCGATTTATGCCTGCCTGCTCCTGAGAGTTGGGGTTTTATGTTTTGTGTGGTTATAATCCACCTTAGCAGTATGTTTTCTAGAGACAGCAGAAAGGTAGGAAAGGACTGCCTAAAAGAAGAAAGACATTTTGCTGAACATTCCCTTATAAAACATGTGTGGCAAATTTTGATGCTGTTTTAGAAACCATACAATTGCTACCAAAACTTCCGGCTGGCTTTTCTCCCGGAGCAAGCAGCTTGGGGTCTCCCGGGCAACAAGAGTATAAACTTGAGAAGAGGCTAGACTGGAACAGAGATTGACAGTGAGCTGGGCCAATCCTGCCATGAGTCTGCACAGTGTTCCCAGGCCATCCAGTTAGCACTAAGAGGGTTGGCCGGTACTTCCATGAAAGACAGGTAAGAAGGAGGATTCACAGAGGTGTGGGAGGGGACCAGCTATCCCAGACGCAGGAGACGCGTCCGTAGTTTCAGTTCCAAGCAACTGGCGGCAACGGGTTAGCGATTAAGGTAAATCAATGTTTTATTTATTCTTACTGACCTGCTCGCTTTTGTTTTTGTTTAACTAAGAAAAGGGAACAGTAAACATTAATCTCCAAAAAGAAAACCTAAAAGTTAGCGAGAGTTTTTGGCAGGTAGCAGCCATCACTGGGCTGTCTTTCTGCAGAGCAAACAGTTTGGCATTAAGAGAGGATTTGTAATTTTTGAGAAGGAAAGATTAGATAAAACGTGCAAAAATAAATTTCATTCAGTAAATGGGAAGGATTTAAAAATTGAGCACGCTGTGTCGCGTCCTCAAGTGCAAAGCGTTCAGGTGATTCAGGTATCTCCATGTCCTTGACAAACCAGAGCTCCAGCGAGTTTCTGCATCTGGAAGTCCAGAAGCCAGGGAGACAGCTTGCATTCAAACCTTGCCGAGCCTGTTAAGCTGGTGCGTTGTCTGCAAGGACAGAATCAGAATCAGAATAAAGGAGCACTGCCAAGGCCCTCAAAAATGTTATCAGAGAGTTGATTGGAGTAATGAGGAACGATGGCAGTAAAGGCAACAGCAGCTGCTCAGGTGTCTGGCCCTCTTCCCTCCAGTCTGGAGTGTAAGTAACCACACTTGCATGTGAAATTCTTGATTGTTTTGAGAGCTCTTAGTTTTTCTTCAAAGCATTATAACCAAAATTCTATTTTTTATTGTGTTTTAAATATTAAGATTTTAATTGCAGGTTTAAATATTAAGATTTTAACTGCAGATTTCAATTAGATATGAGTTATCTAATATCTAAGTTGATGATGATTTCTAATAGGAATCTAATAGGATCACCCCAAGCGCTGATGATGTATGATAGGAAATCCAAAAATAGAGCCCTTGTTTTTAAGGCATGATGGTCTAGTGGGGTGGGCAATTCTGGAAACAGAGAACTACACGCTATTAGTTTTGCATAAGGATTTACAAAATACCTCAGCGGATGTTCTACTCTGGTGGGTGTAATTGTGTGAGGCTTCATCACAGTGATTATCCAAAGACAAGCGGGACTCCTCTAGGCCAGCCAGGAAAGGGAGGTGTTCCTGAAAGCATGACTGTGCATACAGAGGCATAGAGATCTGGAACATCACGACATTTTGGGGGAACGTGAGTGAACAGAGATGCAGAATGGACTTTAAATAGGTAACAAATTACTGGAAAGTAGGCTGAAGTCATAGGATTGTCCAGTGCACAAATCTAATCCCGATTGTTCCCTTTACCGGTATGTCATTAGGAACTATAAAAGGAAATTAAACTAGATTGTGAAGTTCAGCTTTTGACTTTATAAAGATTGCCTTGATAGTTGTCTGAAGGATGGGCTGGAGGGGACAAGGCTAAGGCAGGGAACCAGCTAGTAGGTAGTCGCAACAGTGGATGTAAGAGGTGACCTGTTTCATTACTGGGCCAATAGCCATGACAGTGAGGCTAATAAAGATGCCAGATGTGTCGAGGCAGGGACACTCTACTGGACTTAGTTGTAATTGGATGTAGAAGGTGGGGAGGAGTCTAGGATAATGGTCATTAGTGACCTAAGTAAATGGGGTTGCTGTTTCCCAGAGCAGTGAGTAAGGAGGAAAGATTATGACTTGGTTCTGTTATGTTAAATTTGAAGTGTCTATGTGGTGATTCAAATGTACAAGTTTTGTGGGAAATTAGAGATGTAGAGCTGAGGCTCAGGAGAGGACATGAGATGGGAAAATATCTGGGAACCATCACTCTGTCACTGGCTGTGCCTGACATTTCCATGGATTAGTGTGAGAGGAAGAAGATAAATAATTGATGGCTGAGGAACAGTCACATTTAAGAAGCTGGCAGCAGAGAAAGAAGGAAGAAATAAAATGGAACTGACTCAAGAGGCCGGAGAAGAGACAGAGAATAGACTCTTAAAGATTAAGTGGGAAGAGTTTCTAAAAGGAAGTTAGAATCATTTGAGTCAACCTTTGGGAGAAGTGAACTAGGAAGTGAGAACGAATGTACTGAAATTGTTGATCGAGTTAACAATAGATTCTTGAGAGCACATTCATTGAATAACCCCCAGAGGGACAGATTGAAAAACCCACCTGGGTGGCCTGCAATGTGAGTAAGGCATGAGAAATTGGAGCAGTTGGAGACTCTTCTTAAACAGAGATCCTAGTGTAGTGGATGAAAAGGAAATAGCTGAGACTCCTAGAAGGGCTAGGTTTATGTTGCAGGTAGAGAGTTTTTCTTTATGTGGACGTCCAGCAGCAGTTCCTCAGGGGGTCGGAGAAATAAGTCAGGATTGCCTTTGAGATCCTTAGCGCTATAGATTCGTAAGGGGGCATGGTGATGTGAGTCTCTTTATGTGTGATGACTCTGTTTTGTGTGTGTAACTTTCAAGACAAGGTGTGGAGAAAGGTAGCAGATGTTTGAATTACTGAGAAGATGGG
>PVJO010008040.1:60533-77775 GCA_004026905.1 Hystrix cristata | reverse complement strand
CCCTCTCTTAAGAGCTGACAGGGTGGGGAATGTATGCAAATAATTTGATAATTTAGATTCGGTACAAAGAAATTGAGAAAGATCCCCTAGGATTATGGCTCAGCTTTGTCTCAGCATCCTATCCAATAAAGATCCTTTAAATTTGTTTCTTCCTCAGTTTTCCCCCCTGTGAAATTTAAGGGTATGTAGGAATAAACAAGTATAAATGAGCAAGTAAGATTAGTTTATTAAGACGTGAAAAGTTTTATATCTTTTTGGAGGTCAGGGTAAATAGCCCCTAACCTAAAAGGAGAGTGGAACATGGTCATTGTAATTTGAGTAGAATCCATTTGTTCTTTAGTTACAATTGCCACAAAATTCAGAGTAACACTGAACATGGCCATTTACCCTCAACAGCTTAATATTACAAGTTAGAAAAGTCAAATCAGTACCCAAAATTATATCTGGCTAATGACAAAACATGAAGTACTAGAAACACAAAGGGCTAGACAAGTTCCAAAAGGTCATTTTTGTCAGATTAAGATCACTAACAGTTAAAAAAAAAAAAAAAAAAAAAAAAAAAAAAAAAAAAAAAAAAAAAAAAAAAAAAAAAAAAAAAAAAAAAAAAAAAAAAAAAAAAAAAAAAAAAAAAAGACCCTTAACAGTGAAAGAGAAAACGGTAGGAATGCAAACAAATTCCATAGAGACCCAGAGTTGCTGCATCAAAAGGCCTGATAAGTACATTTTTCTAGTCAGATGTATTTATATCCAATATGAAAGAGCTAAAGGAAATATTTGGTTCCACAAAAAGTGCCCTCAAGGTATCTCTTCTCATCACTTGTTTCCATTCTTAGAAGATTACTCCCACACCTGATTTAAATATCAGGCAGTTTGGAAAAAGATATTCTCTCTGTATAAAGATAGATCTTATACAAAGGACAGAAGGAATAGTAGAGAAGGAAAGTCCTTTTTAACATCAGAAAAATAAAAGGTGAACAATACAGTTTACAGGGAGTCCTTCAGCATCACTGATAGTAACAGTAAAGAATGTGGAGACTGCAAGGAAGGATAACCTACAGCACTTGGACATCTGGGCTTGAACTTGAGTAACAGATTTATTAAATATTTTTACTAAGGTCATTAGTACACATTAAAACAAAATTTTAGAAACATATCATTTGGATCCAGGCACAGTGGCACAAACTGGTAGTCCCAGGCCTGGGCAACTTAGTGAGGTGCTATCTCAAAAACAAAACAAAACAAAACAAAACAAAAAAAAAACAAAAAAAAGAAGTATGACATTGTTTGGATGCTATATTCACATTTTTCAGTGAAATGGAGAGTTTTGAATAGTTACTAAAAAGATCCAAAAAAGAAAGTTTTTTTATATAAGACAATGGCTAAAGGAACATAACTTCCCTAAGAGGCAACATTTCCCTGGGACCAGAAACAGAAAATTCCTCTGACCTCTGGGCTCAGTCTGGTAACTCCCGGATCTAACTGACTTTAACAAATAACTAATTGTTGGCTCCTGAGCCTAGCAACTGGTCTGTAAAAAGGGTAGCAAAAAAGAGGAGAAACCAAGATGATTTTTAAAAAAGTTAGCTGACATAAAACTGAAACTCGAAACAGCAATCACAGGATCTAAATTAAGCCCCTTCCATCAAAGGGCCTATCTCCATTTCCTTTCTGCAAGGGGAAGGGAAGAGTACTCTCTTAAACATATATTACTCTCCAGCTATGGGGGTGGGCACAACTCACTATGGGTAAGAGCACTCAGTGGGAGGTTAGTCAGACCTATTTGATACCAACATTTACACCAAGCCTTTTCAACTTCCTTGGAAGAACTGGTTGTTTTATTTTCATAAAGAAAATAACCAACATAATTCTATTATTTCACATGAGCACAGCCCTCTGGACAGGCTCATCAGCCACTGACACTGTTTCTTTGCTTGGCTGTGGCAAGCTAGATTACTCTCAGAATATCAGCTTTAATGGACAAACCAAGTAATCAGGCCAGTAAAAAAGACTGGCGGTATAATTAAATAAATAACTTTATTTATGATACTTCAGATTTTACAAATGCCAACTATATAGCAACCAAAGTCCCATAAAGTCTAGCTGAGGCACAACTACCAATCAAGGCCCTTTGAAAAATCAAAGATAATAGTATCAAGGGAGAGAAGTTTTGTTCTCTCCAAAGAGAATTCAATAAATGAACTTACTTCCTTGATCCTTTAAGGTTCACATTGGGAAAACTTAACTTTCTTTTAAGGAGATTTCCAGGTAATACAATGATCAACCCATATTTAGAAAAATAAATCCCACAGTTAAGAAAAATACATCAACTGCCCTTCATAGCCAGAATGTAATAAAACTTTTAACACCAGAATGATGAACCACTCCATCCCAGACTGGTGTTAGTCTACCCATCAGGCAGCATATCAAATCCAGCTGAACAATAGCATCTACACATCATGATGTAGCGAAGAACTTTTCCCTTTATTCTTTGCGGCAGTCTGAGGCCAGTCCTATAAATACCACAGTCAACTCCAATGGGGAGCAGCAGCTTTTTCTTTTGGTGAGGAGTGTAGACATAAGAAGTCTTTGAAATATCTGGTGTTTCAATAAGACAAGTAATGAATTTTCAGTAACAGAAATGGTTAAACCTGAAAAAAATTCTGGGGGGGGATAGTTTAAAATGTTGTCACTACCCAGAGATGGTAACAGATTAGGTACATACAGACACAGATTCTGTCATGGGCACCTTCAATAATGAAACCATTCTCTGGATGTTTGGAAAAGTTTAACAGATTTGGAAAGAAGATTTTCACAGAACACATATCATCAGACAGTGATTCTTAAACTCGAGCTCCAAAGTTGTGGAGCATTTACAAATGGAATTATCTGGATAGTGACTCCTCAATGTCTTTTACACGTGACTTGCTGAACAGAATCTCACAGAAAATTGAGCAGTCCCCACCCTCAGTAACCAGTGCTAATCCTGACATGATAAGGAACTGCTGGGGGCACTCACAGACACTACTATAGGTTTGTCATGGTAAAACTCAGATTGCATCACCCTGTAGTAGTAAATATTAATCCAACAGAATAATAATAATAAAAAAATGACTGGTTCCTTAAAAATAAAAAGACTTGTCTTTCTTGGTATTTTTCCAGCAATACAGTTAACCCCAGTATACTCATAATTTTAAAAAAGAAAAGAAAAAGACACAAGTTTTTTTGCAGTGTTTCTGCTTTAGACAACTTAAACATGCTGAAATGAAAATGGCCTATCAGCATCTCAGAGAATTTGTGAAAAATGGAATTTTCCTCGACTACTAAAAGAGTTGGGAATACCAAGTAGAAATCTATCAAGGTTATCAAGAAAGGACTTGTGATTTTTGTCATCATAGGTGTTAAATAAAAGGACAAGAATTTTTTTTATTCACAACCCAGTCTGGTGGCTGGAAGAAAAAGAGTCTTTGGATAGCATAGAGAAACCTGTTATTCTGAAGAGTCCAGCTCTATAAGACCTGGCTTGCCATCAGGCTTCAACACTGTCACTGAAGCACAGAAACTCTTGTTTTTGATTACTTTACTTACCTCCCAAGGAGACAAAAGCAACTGAAACCTTTTTTTTGTTTTTAAACTAAAACCAGGAAAATGTGTGTTATAAAAGATCGCACAGAAAAACTGGCTTCAGCTCAATCCATGTGAGAGAGCCATCACTATCAGTTTTGAATTCGTCTGGCTGGTCAGGCTAATTTTCAGGGCAGTCAACTTCTCTTTCCTTCTTTTCCTTATTCCAGATCAGGGCATGAAAAAGTGGTGGTTGTCAAGAGTCCCTGGAGAGGTCCTATCAATGGAAAGCATACAGCAGCAATAGGATGGTACAGATACCAATTACACCACCTAGGATGAGTGAGTCTCGCCGCTTCCTAAGGTTGATCCTCTGGATTAGGCTGTTCACAGCAGGAAAACGATCTATGGGAAATCTTTATTAAGGTCATACTTGAAAAAAACCTCTTTAGTGAGAAGTCATAGGGATTACAAAAACAGCAGCAGGTGGAGTCCAGAAACAGTAACTGATGGAAAGAAATAGGAAAGAAGAAAATTAAACTGAGGAAGTCTTTGGCAAACACCCATTCCAAAACTGGACAAATTCAAGTCTCCCAGTCTTGTATGTAGTACACAAGAAGAACGATGAGAAGGAAAAAAATCAATAAAGAGGGAAGAGAAAATACCGATGAGATCATCCATGTGTTGAGAGATTTCAAGCTTCAGATCAGGGGTGGGAGCCAGTGTGGTCAGGAACAGAGGAACTGAACTCTGAGGTCAGGAAGGCAATAGCATAGCCAGCTCCTATGTTGCTTCTCCATCTTGTTTTCCCCCTTGCCTTCTTTTTCTATCCTTCTCCCCTATTTTCTATTATTCCCTCTCTGTTTTTTTCCCTCCCTTCTCTCAGGAGACAAGGGATTTCTGCTTGAAGGTTTTGAGGAAAATCTGATTCTCTCTCTATAGAGAAATAACTTTTGGATTGAGTTATTTAGGAATCAACTCTATGGCCTACATACTCAGGTACTGGTGAATTATTTAAAATTTAAAATTTACTTTGCAGTAGTAGGCAGGATACAGTGGAAAAGTACGTTAAAATGTGCTAGCTATCCTATTAGGGGAACATTAAAAAAATAGGAAAAAGTCAACTTTAGGGGTGTTATAACCATCACAACTACATTTTACTTTGCATTTTATGATATCTTTATACTCTTCCTTGTTTGTACATTACAGATTGCTTTGTATGTCTGGCAATCATTTCCGAAAATACACCTGCAGGCGCATCCTCTTGGTTAACAGAAAAAATCAAGTTCAGGAAAACCAATGAAAACCACCAAGGAGACTAGAGAACAGGACTAATTTTCTTGCTCTGAGAGTCTTCACTGTGTTTTTCTGTAACAAAATGCAGACCATGGATATTTATTTATATACTTATATATTCTATGTATTGTAGGATCATGTCTTCTTCTAATCTTGAATTTTCCCCGTGGTTAGAATATACAATGCAGACATTAATGTACTTTTTGAATTAAAAAAACAGGACTAATAGCAGAAATGGTTCTAAAAATGTGGAATAAAAAGCAAATATTGACATAAAGACAAAAACTCTTGCAAGGTAAAAAGCTCACATAGAGAAAATGCTTAATCTTTTCTTGCTTAGTAAAAGAGGAGTACACATAAATTTTTGGCATCAGGGAACCCCTCCTATGGTGGATATATTTTTGTCCTGTTTACCTCTATGGAACCATCCTTCTTCCCTTCTATATTAATCTATCTAGTTCAGTACTTCAAATAGAATGGGGCTGACCCTGCCCTCCATTACCAGGAGTACACACAAACTCAGGATTGGTCAGTAAAAATGTTCTTCCCCTTGGCCAGTGACTCAGTTAAGAGTGGGTAGTGGGGCAACCATAGTCTTCTCTGAGACCTTTTTGACAGTTGTGAGAAAAAAAACCCTTCTCTTTTCCCATAACGTTTTGAGCTAGTGTTACAGCCATCTCTCTCATCCTGAGGAAAAGTCCTGCTTGAGAGTACGGTTAAGAGTGGAAAGCTGAGATAAGAGAAAAAGGAGAGAGACAGAAAAGGCAGATTTCTGATGATAAAATATGAGCCACTGAGTCCAGTTATGCCTTAAGTCAAATTCCACTGTTGGATTTTACAGTCAGATGAAAAATTAATTCTCTCCTTGTCTCCTTTAAGTCAGTATGAATTAGGTTTCTGTTACTACCGCTCTATGAAGTCCTAACTTATACTTATTTTGTTTAATTTTTTTCAACACTCATTCTTTTGGAATAACTGTAAATTCCTAAGCAGCTAATCTGTACCAGGCAGGCAACCTCCTGGTCTCTGGCATACTGCCTTGCCTTGAGACCGTCTTAGAATAAAATTTTTAAAAAGGTCTGGGGCTGGGCATGATAGAACATACAATATAATCCCCACACTCTGGGAGGCAGAGGCAGGAGGGTCGAAAGTTCAAAACCAGCCTAGGCCCCAGTACTGTCAAGGTTGCGGGGAGCGTGGGGATGTAGCTCAGTACTTCCTGTACTCAATTCCTAGAACCCAAAAAGGAAGGGAGAGAAAGGGAAGAAGGGAGGAAGAGAGAGAGACAGCTAGAGGGAGCAAGACACTGAAAACATAGGGTCTAGCAGGGGAGAAATACAGCCAGTTCACAGTAAAGAAAAGGACATGAATAGCAGTGGGGACAAATTCTAATGGACAATTTAGAATAGCTTTGATCAATATTTTAAATGACCCAGCTATCCAACCCCCATTTCTATTTAAATGTTTCAATGATTTCACAAAATATAAACTCTTACACTGTATTTACTAAGTAACCCTTGTTCTTGCTAGTGACCAAGTTCATAGTTTAAAAAAGCCTGATTTCACAGGAATTTAAAATCTGAATCTCTCTTGCTATTACTAGCTGTGGACCTGGCCCGACCCACTTTTATTAGCTTAATTCTTCACCTGCAAAACAATAATAATTTCTATATCCTCTCTTTTGTGGTAATGATAAAGTGACATATATTGCATATATTGCTTGCTCTGTAAGCTGGATAGCACTATACAGACTATAAATGATTTTGGATGAAGAACAAAATTCACAAATGATTGGAAAATACCAACAAATTCCAGGATATCCTTTCCCTTAGGCAAAACAGGCATCAAACTGAAAGTAACCTTAAATTATCTAGGATCAGAAGATATTCAACTTTTGAAAATTACAGGTCCTTCCTCTCACAGTAGTTGCAGAAGGAAGCTTTTTTCCCTAAAATGTTGATCTTCTTAAAGAGTAAATAAAATTCTTCAGAATGGCCACCTTATTAGTTTCCTCACTGGGTCTCTTGGAAGTACTACTAATCTTAATTTAAACTGGGAAACTGAAAGGCTAAAAGGTCACAACAAACAGTGAATTTATCCTGGAATTCGCCTTGTGCTTCTTTTCTTATCTATGTATATAGCTTCCTCCTTCCTGCCTCCTTCTAAGTATCTGCCACTAACTTGTTCTCCAAAATGGAAAAATAAAGAGCATGTAATTTATGAAGTTCAGGTAAAACAATATATAGTGGAGGCTGGGGATCTAGCTCAGTGGTTAAGAGTGCTTGCCTAGCAAGTACAAGGCCCTGAGTTCTATCCCCAGCCCCAAAACAACAACGACAATATACAGTGGAGTCCTAACATGGATTTAGAGCTATTAAATGTAAAATAATTTTGTGAATAATAAAAAATTCACCCCCCCCATATCTACTAGTATTAAACCTCCGGTATGCAGCCTTTCAGAAATGGTACTAACCAGGGTGAATTTTCACAAAGCAGGAAGTATTTACATGTCATTACTGAGGGGCTCTACTGCTACTGATGCTCAGTACCTGTCCCACCCCACCCCCACAACAGAAAAGAACAGGTACACACATACCACACATTCCAACACAGATTTCAAACTTTCAAAAAGGATACTGGCCAAAGTGTTCATTTTGCTGTGAATTGACTTCAACATTCCTCTCTGTGAAGTCATATTTTCTTTTGTTGCCATAGCAATGCTTCAAGGGGGGAAAAGGAAACAAATTGGCATTTGAGATTACTTTGCACACAGCATTCATCACACCTCTAAAACTACAGTGTGCAACATCATCTTGAAAAGCATCAGACAGGATAAAAGAGGGAAAATCACTTTCCAAGCCATCTTCTCATTGTCCTTTTTTTGAATGACCTCACTGCTATCCAACAATATCTTTTTGTGTAAGGCACTAGGCCATTTTCTGTTTTCTTCAAAATAACCAGTAAGATATTACCAGACAAAGCACATACTATAAAAGCTTTTTAAACTAGTTTTAAAAGGAGCCAGCTACCAAAATATTCTTAATCAGAAAAAAACTGTTTTGATGGAAGCAGAGAATTACAATTATAAAAACAGAACCAAAAGCATGTATTCATATACAACTAGTTCTCAATTTATAAGCAAATTCTGTTTCAAAATTTTATTTAAGAATCAACAGCAGATTTGGGGGCACACATGCTGCGTTGCACTGTTTGTTTTGTTTTTTTGAAACAGGGTCTTGCTATATAGTTCAGGCTGGCCATGAACTCATTATGTAGCCCATGCTGGTCTCAAACTCTAAACCATCTTCCTGCCTCAGCCTCCTGAGCGCTGGGATTACAGGTGTGTGCTACCACACCCAGCTCATACTGTGTTTTTAGATGAGTCGACAAAGGTCACAGATTTATTAAACATGACTAAGGGGAAAATAACCACTCTGTAGAATGCAGTCTTTTCACTTGCCTACCTCAATGTCCTGTTTAAAAAGAATGTGACTACTATAACATCCAAGATTACTTATTTTCTATTGTTCTATCACCTTAGACATTAAAATCCTAGAGGGTAAGGTCAGTATCCATTTTGATATGTAACACACAGGGGAGTGTTTAGATACTGACATTATAAAAGGCTATGGACAATGGAATGCTGCGGGGCAATTCTGCAAATATCTGAAACATTAAAAAAAAAAGCAAGCAATATGGATTGAGATTCTGGGAAGATGGTGGTTATAGTACAAATTCCTGATCTCATCTCTGGTCCATTTTCCTCCATGAAGTAACACTAGAACAAAAGCAAATATGCTGGGGAAGGTCCATCTGAAATCCCAAGTTCCCTTGAGATCTTCTGGGAAGACAGCCAGATGGAGAGCTACGCTTTTTCAAGTGAGGAGAGGACCAAGGGAAGGATGGCAGGGAATGCTAGATTTTTCTTCAAGTCTTGAGCAACGACCCAGGTTTCCTCACTTATTAAGGAACTCAGACAGTGAAAGACTATGGTTCTGCATGTACAGGACCTGCAGTGATGGGCTGAATTGGGCCCAGTCCCTGAAGCTTGGAAGGTCTACTACTCACAGATAGATCTATAAGCAGAGAATTTATAGTCTAGCAGCTGGTGAGCTGCTCAGCCCCTCAAAGGAAAAACTCCTGGGTTATCCAATGCTTGAGTCTCTACTAGTGTGGCCAGTCTGATGGTAAATAAGTGGTGAATGAATTAAAACTTTAATTTCAAGATTTGAGCAGGCAAGAAGAAATAAAAGTATGCGAGGCAATATATATAAAAGGATACTGAAATATTCTGGAATAGTAAAACAACGAGAACAACAGAAACACCATAAAACACCCCACACAGCTGGGACCTCAGGGAAAAAACCTGGATCTGTGAAAGATATCTCCAAGAAGGCCAGAAGGACATCTGTGTGCTTCTAGCCAAGGGGATGATCAAGTCAAAGAAGGCTGTGACTTAGTTCTATGCATTCAAAATGCACACAAACTCTGTGCTCCTGGGGATGAAGAATCAACTGGAGGTCTTGCGGCCAGTTTCCCGCCTGAGAGCAGAGAAGTGATGAAGAGGCACACAGAGTCTCAAAGAACCCAGAAATCCAGGCTACCACGTGGGAAGTGACCAGAGCAATGATGAAGGCTGAGATCAGAGAAGAGATATCAGGACACTTTTGAAAGCAGAAATCATCAGCAAGAAATGCAATAAGCAGCGGAAATGGAACCTGACAAAATTCTGTTTGAGATTACAGCAGGGCCTTGGGCAAAGCACCCCTATTTAAAAATAGGTATTTTGGTTTTGCACAAAGTAACAATTCAAACTTACGTTGGATAATCTGAGGCCAATCTTTGAACCATATATGCCTGTGTTTTTTAAACGGAACTTGCACTATCTCCTGTGCACTTCAGCTCACAAGTGGGTGGAAATTAAAAAATAATTCCCGCAAAGCACTTTGTATTCCTTGGAGAATGGACATTATCATCATACATTAAGTTATTACCTTGTTGAATATGCATGATTTCCAGTACTACATAAAGTATATCTAGACATACTTTCCCATCTCATTCCATCATTTGAAGTTGAGCTAAGTGAAATATAGGCTATTATTTCAAGGGTCAGATACTTAGAGGCAAAATACAAGCTCCAAATAATATATAATGCTTTTAAAATGATAAATCATTGATGTGCTTACTGGAATTTAAACTTTCTTACCTGTTCTGTGAACTAAACTTACTTATTTTGTCAACAATAGATATTACTTTTTATACAATTAAAGCTATATAAATTTATAAATATTAAGAGTTGTCTTAAATAAATTTATATCAAAACCTATATTCGGTTGTATAATATTTAAAAAATACGTCTCAAAAATTTTTGACATATGGAATATGCAGAAATAATTATTACTTAAATTTAAATTTTACATTATCCATAAGCAACCATAACTAGTTTTATATTCAGGGAAATTTCACTTGTGATACTCATCATATTTTGAAACAAAAGGTAATTTAAAATGAAAGACCGACTACCATGTTGTTTAACCAGAAAAATAATAGTAGCAGTGATTCAATGGTTCTCAAGTGTTCCTACAGTTTGAGGTAGCCCAAATTTTTATATCTATATTATAGGCAGCCTTAACCTAGAAAATTAGCCAGAAGAAAGGGTAAATAAAAAGGAAGAAACAAAACAAACAAAAAAAACCAAAAGGGAAAATAAAAGAATGATAGGGAAACTTAAATAATTCCTAGCAAAATGTGATGGGACTTCATGTGCTGATGAAAGAGGAGTTATTTCAGTTGACAATCAGGTAGTTCTGTGCAAATTTTGTTCAGATGGAAGACACAATACATGCAGTTTAAACAAAACAGTGTCTAACGATCAATGTCAATCTTATGTATACTGAGAAGATTAAATTAGTGCACGCAAAGCACAGTAGAGGAGCCAGCCCCACAGTAAGAATATAAATGTCGCTTTAATGTACTTCACTGTGCCTTTTCTGAAAAGTAATGCTTTACATACTGATGAATTCTAAAGCATAAAGACTATACGTACTTATTTTTTAGTATCTTCGAATAGAGATATAAAAACTCAAACTGGATAATTAAGGAATTTAACAAATGTTAAGTTAAGCAAGAAACTAGTTCGGTGTTATTATAACTAATATTAAATATCATTGTAGATTTTCTATAGCTGCTGTAACAGAGACCACATTTACAAAAATGGTATAAGACACTTATCAAATCATGTTTAAGACTGTGACAATAAAAAGGTTGAAGCTAAAAATATTAAGAATTAATTAAGTGGAAAAATTAACCTAAATAAAACAGCCTTATTCCAATGACTAGAAATAAATGTCTGGGGCTTTAAATGTCTCTTACAAGGGAAGGTCACAGTAAAAATATATTAATACCTAATGAAATTCTCATCTTTAAAGAGAATGACTTGACTTTCGCTGTAGTGAAAAGATTAATCTGTTCATTAATGTATGTGCCAACAAATACCAACAAAGTAAAACAAAAAAATTATTCCTACCTTATTGTTTCTTCTATCAGACGATCAGAGCTGCAAATAAAAAAAAGATTCAAATCCTAAACACACTTAAACATGTACTTAATTTTTCTACATTTACAGGTAAGATTTTCAGCCTCTTATATATATAAAACACCTAATTACTGAAGGCATCTGGAGAAAATTCTGGACTCTGAAATGAATTTATCCACATACTATATAATTTACATTTTACTTTTGTTGTGTTCACACAGTAATAAGAAAACTGAGGCCTAGACACAGGCAGTAACTTGCCCAACAGTCATGGTTATCAGGCAGAGCCAGGATTTAAACTCAAGCAGCCTGACTTCAGTCTGAATTGGCTCTGAGTTGTTTCAATAAATGACAATTCTTATCTTCTCTCTTCTTTCTCCATAATCAATCCCAGTCCACCATGCTCCCCAAGATTCTTATCCCTACTTACTCTAGCAAGAATCATAAAAAGACCCTGTTAATAGGATGAAAAGACACATTACATGCTGGGAGAAAATATTTGTAAAGCACATACTTCACAAAGGATTAGTAACCTAGAATACTACAGTTAAAAAACAAAAACAGAAACAACACTCTAACTAGAAAATGGGCAAAAGACACGAAGACATACTTCCTTGAAGAGGATAGGAAGAGAGCAAATAAGCACATGAAAAGATGTTCAATATCACTAGTCATTAAAAAGATGAAAATTAAAACCACAATGAGGTATCACTACACACCTACAATAAAACCTTAAGTGTCAACACCAAATGCTGGTGGGAAACTAGAGAAACTGTATTATTCAGACCTTACTAATGAGAACGTAAAATGGTATACAACCACTCTGGAAAACACTTTTACCGTTTAGAAACTAGTTAAACAAAACTCTAAACATGCAACCACCATATGACTCAACCATCACATTCCTTAGCATTTATTTGAGAAATAAAAACTTACGTTCACACAAAAGTCCTGTACACAGATATTTATAGCAACTTTATAACAGAAAACAAAACAAAACAGCAAACAGTGTCCTTCAATGGGTAAATGACTAGGCAAACTATGGTACAGCTATGCCATGAAATACTACTCAGCAACAAAAAGAATGAGTTATTAATTAATGCAACACCTGGATGGGTCTCCAGAGAATTATACTGAGTAAAAAAAGTCAATTTTACTACCTCAAAGGCTCAAACAGGAGTTTGAGGTCAGCCAGATCAATAAAGTGAGACCCTATTTCAAATCAATCAACCAAAAGTCAACCTTAAAAGGTTACATACTGTATGATTTCACACATATATAATGGTCTTGAATGACAAAATACAAACATGGGGAACAGACTGGTGGTTTGTCAAGTGCTAATGTGCGGGGTGAAAGGTGGAAGGGAAGTGCTTATATCTATAAAAGAGCAAAATGAGGGATCCTTGTGAAAACAGAAATGCTCTGTATCAAAACTATATTAATTTCTATATCCTGGTTGTGATATTGTATCACAGTTTTGCAAGATGTTACCATTGGGACAAACTGGTAAACAATACACAGAATTTCCATGTGTTGTTTCTTAGAACTGTATGCAAATTCATAATTAACTCAAAAGAAGAAATTAAATTCAAAAATCAAAGTGTTGAGCAATATATCAAGTGACAACCGTAACAAAAACCCAACACGGACTTAGACTGAATATAAAGCTACACACCTTAAGTATCATACAACTGTGAAGCAGCATTTAGAAAAACCAAAAAATTATTCTGTGGAAATACATTTCTATCTAACTCAATGAGTCTGACTGGAAAGAAACAGAAAAACACAAAGTCAAAGCATTTTACTCAAATCAGGAGAAAGCCAGACAGATACACTTCACTGTTACCATTATCTGCTTTCTGCAAAACCTGAAGATATAATAGCATTTCTCTTGTATCCATTCTCAACCATAAAGTCAAAACTAAAGTTGAGTAACTACTTCGTAAGCCGGCCTATCACTAGACTGTAGTTTGAAAATAAACTCACTGTATCTTGTATTCAAAAACAATAAAAGTGGTGGGCTGGGGGTTTAGCTCAGTGGTTAGAGTGCTTGCCTTGCAAGCAGACGGTCCTGAGTTCAATCCCCAGCACCAAAAAAAACAACAACAACAAAAAAACACCCAATAAAAGTGGGGTTGAAATAGTCGCTAAGGAATAGCTTTCTGTGTTGTAGGAAATTCTTTGATGTTCTTGTGGTACACAGATACAACCCTTATTTTACGTAATGAGTACTTTCCTTAAGAGGTATGCTTTCTACAAATGACATTTTGGTCAATTTAAGGAATATTTTCAATGTTATAAGGCAATTCCTTACTTATATGAACTTAACACAAAAAGCCTCAGAAAGCAAATTATTCATTTTTGTACAAAATCAAATTTTCATATAGTAGGTTTTCTTAAAAGGATATATTGAAAGAGACCATCTTGAATGGCTAAAAAAGATGTGGTTTTTCTACACAATGGAGTACTACACTGCCATAAAAAAGGATAAACTAGAGTCATTTGTATATAAATGGATGTTCCTGGAGAACATACTATTACGTGAAATAAATCAGACACTTATTAGTACACATCGAATTGTTTCTCTGATATGAGAAACCATAAGTGTAAATAAGGACAAAGGGGTAGAATAGATATTTTGTTTAAAAAAGAAAAAAGAGAGATAGTATTCAAAAGAGAGAACTAGATAGGGAAAAGGGGGATAAAGAAGAAGGTTAAAAGTAAGATGAAAGGGGAAAAAATGGTAAAGTGTAGCTATACTTGTTGCAAATAGGGAGGGGTGGGTGAATGGAAGGGAGGGGAAGGGAAGGGGGGAAGAGGGGGGAAAACCAAGATGTATCATGTACAGGTACAAAATAACCATGTTGATTATGAACATTATGTATACGATGTACCAATACATGTTCTTGGTAAAAATAATAAAAAAATTAAAAAAAAATAGACCATCTTATAAATTTGACACTGATTATTTTCAGATTATGGTTATTTCATAGCAACATCTAATTGTAGTAAAAGAAAACACAGTGTTTGCTGAATTCACCTGAAAAGGAAAATAATCCAAGAAAAACTAAAATTATAATTCCAAACATCCTACTCCTTAGAGGAAGGGGTTTTCCCTTCTATTAAACCCATGTACATATTAGTCATCTTTCTTTTAGTCTTAACATATATTGTAAGGCACATTTCAAAATACAGCATACATGAATATCTAGGAGTTAATGCATAAAGAGTAGATCTTCTATTTTATAAGAAGATACTTATGGTAAGTCACACACAAGTATTTCACACACTCCACCCATCATCCTTCACTTAGACAGTAGCACAAACAGAGGAGGGCCAGTGATTTAAAATCCTTCCCTAACTGCCTAAGTTTCTAAATCCTCATTCATTTGGCTAAAACCAAAGAAAGTGAATAAACACCATTCATGAAAGAGCATCCCGAACAAGGTGGATACAAATCAAGAGTATCTCCATAAAGATGGCATAATCTAGTAGAAACTGAATTTGAAATTGCTTTCTTTTGGGATATAAAATATATAATAAAGTAGAATTATCCTTCTTAAACAAGTACTTCATAACAGACTATAAACATTCCATAAAGTCATCTGGAGCCTGTAATTATGCAACAAGTTCCTGTTTCTCTCAAGATTAATTTAACTGAAAACAATGAGCTAAATTTTATTACCAATTATTATACTGAGGAATCACTAAAGTAACATTTAGATAATTCTTTCAAAATTTCAAGCATAAAAATGTGATTTCAAATACATATTTAAAGCAATTTAAACCAACAAAATATAAGAACTTGGTCAAAATCATGCAACAGAATCTTCTTTTAAAAGAGTAGGTAAGTAAATAATAAATAAATAAAACAAGCAAGTGCATAATAAAAAAAAAGTCAATCTCTTGGTAAGCTGCAACAATTGAGGTTGTCAACAACCACTAAGATGATCAAGCATTGTGGTGATGCAGTCTCATTGAGTGTCAACCTCTCCTTTCCATCCTCAAGGTCTCTTTCTTTTTTATTTCTATATAAATATCTTTTACAATTGTTAACTGAACCAATTAAACTGTAGTAAGATACATATATTTAGTGCTCAGAGATTTTAAAATTTATAAACATCTGGAAAGCACAGAAAACCAAAGATGAAAGTAGAAACTATCTGTAACTTTTCTTCCAGTTATGTTAATACTGTGGCGTATTTCCTTACACTCTGTGAACAAAGGAATACCTTTACTTGCTTTTTTCACGATTTGGCACAGACAAATCACAAGAAATCATAATCACAAGAAGTTACCTATTGCAAAAATGTTAAGTGCCTAACAGAATTCTATCCACCAAGGAGAGAAAAAAAGAGAAAATAAAAGGTAAATCATTAGGAGTGAGAAGTCAGAAGGTCAATGTTTTTTTTGGTGCCAGGCATCAAACTCAGGGTCTTGCACTTGTTAGGCAAGCACTCTAACTACTGAGCTTGGTCCCCAGCCCTCAGTTTGTCTCCCCCCCCCACCTCTTCCTAGTACTGGGGAGTGAACCCAGGGAACACTGACCTACTCCCCCCACCAATTTTTTTTTTTTTCTTTAACTTTTGAAACAGGATCTTGCTAAGTTGCCCAGGTTGGCCTTGGACTTCTGATCCTGTTTCAGCCTCTTGAGTAGCTGGGATTATAAGTGTGTTCCCCATGTGCAGCTTTTCTTTTCTTTTTTGTCTTTCTTTCTCTCCCCTTCCTTCTTTCTCTCCCTTCTCTCCCTCCCTCCCTTCCTTATAGGCTTATTTTTTAAGAACGGTTTAGGTTCATACTTATCAGAAAGCATAGAGCTCCCGTATACAGTACCCTTTCTCCCCACCTATTATTAATATCTTGAATTAGTGTGATACATTAATCACAACTGATGAACCAACCTGTGGCCTTTAGTATGTTATTAACTAAAGGCCACAGTTTACATTGGTCTTCACTTTGTGCACTGTACAGGTCTACGGATTTTGACACCTGCATGATGTTATATATACCCACTGTTACAGAACCATGTAGGATAGTTTAATTGGCCTAAGTATCTCTTGTGTTTCACATACATTCATTTTTTCCTCCCCTTTCCATCCTGAACTTCTTGGAATGGCTCATCTATTATCTCTATAGCTTCGCCTTACCCAGAATGTTATATAGAAGTAGTTGGAATTACATAGTATGTGAAGTTTTCAAATTGGCTTCTGTTAGACATTTAAAGTTCCTCCATCTCTTTTTTGGGCTTGGTAGTTTATTCTGAAAAATATTCCACTGTTTGGGCATACCACAGTTTGTTTATTCATTCATTTATTGAAAGACATCTTGGTTGCTTCCAACTTTTGGCAATTATGAATAAAGCTGCTATAAACATTCATGTGCAAGTTTTTGTAAATTCCCAACCAACTTAATAACAAGGAGCATGACTGCTGAAATGTATGAAAAGACTATATTCAGCTTTGTAAGAAAACATCAAACTGTTTTCCAAAAATGTACCATTTTGCATTCCTGTTACAATCAGTTTTGGATGTTAGCCATTCTAACAGGTGTGCAGTAGTATCTCACTGTTTTAATTTGCAATTTCCTAATGAAAAAGATGTTGAGTATCTTTTCATATGCTTTTTTTTTGAGGGGGAGACAGGGTCTCACTATGTAGTTCAGGCTGGCCTTGAACTCATTATACAGCCCAGGCTGTCTCTGACTCAGGCTGTTCTCCTGACAGCCTCCCAAGTGCTGGGATTACCAGCGTGCACCACCACACTCAGCTTTTCATATGCTTAATTTACCATCTGTGTCTCTCTTTGCCGGGGGGGGGGGGGGGGGGGGGGGGGGGGGGGGGGGGGGGGGGGG